>JANHFL010006822.1:9642-23149 GCA_032468155.1 Oxyrhabdium leporinum | reverse complement strand
CGCCGGGAGCTTAAGACTCTCCTCTTCCGGCAGGCCTTCTCAGACTGATGGGTTTTTTAATAATGTATTTTAATAATAATGTATTTTAAATTAAATTAAATTAAATTAAATTAACACAGCTAAAAATTTAATTCGCTTTTAAATTGTATTTTAAATTTTATATATTTATGTTTTATACTTGCTGTGAACCACCCCGGGTCTGCGGAATAGGGGCGGTATACAAATCGAATAATAAATAAATAAATAAATAAATAATACTAACAATATAATGGCAGCAACCTGTATCAACCATCAGCGCCAGTCAGTGATATTTGTGATACATTTTTCAATGTTCAGTTCCCCGAGTTTCATGTTTAATGAATATAATGATGATGATGATAATGATAATGATAATAATAATAGAAATTGTTAATAATAATAGAAAATAATAATAGTAATAATAAAAATAAAATTAGAAATAGAAATAAAGGAGACTACTTGTAGCTTAGTTTCTCACAGTATTTCAATGTTCAGTTGCCCGAGTTTCATGTTTAATGAATATAATTAATAATAATAATAATAATAATAGTAATAATAGTAATAATAGTAATAATAGTAATAATAGTAATAATAATAATAGAAATAAAGGAGAATAAATACTTGTAGCTTAGTGTTGAGATGAGCGACCCTCGTTGTTCTCTCAGCTCGGTTATTTTCTGGCAGATGTTCCACAGCCCGACTAGATAACCTCATCAGGGCCGAAAGAGTGTGGGGGTTTGTCTAGAAGAGGAGGAGGAGGAAGAAAAATGGAGGAAGACGAGGAGAAGGAGGAAGGACTGTGGGGTCCTCGAGGCTCTCTGAGCTTGGTTACTTCCTTGCAGGCATTTCATGACCCAACTAGGGAACAGCATCGGGGCTAAAGGAAGTGGGGATTGTGTAGAAGAGCTGGAGGAAGAGGGAGGAGGACAATGAGTGTTGGCTTCTTGGTGCCCTCTGATCTTGGTGGTTTCCTTGCAGACGTTCTCTTGGTGGCAAGGAGTTCCACTGGTTAATTCTTCTCACTGTTAGGAAATTTCTCCTTAGTTCTAGGTGGCTTCTCTCCTTGGTGAGTTTCCGTCCTTCGCTGCCAAATATGGGAAGACGGCTATCATGTCACCCACACCCTCCCAATCCTTCTTTTCATGACACTGGATGTACCCTGTCCTCTCTTTGCAGGTGGCATCCTCTGCTTCCTTCCGGGCTGGCAGGAGATTAAAGGGGTCCAGCAACGTCTTTTGGAAATCCTGGGGTCCCACAACAGCCGCTACCTTATCTTACCAGGTGAAAAAGAGGCTAGTCCCGCCCTCCATTGCTCCCCGGGGTGAGCCTGGAGCCGAGGCTGTATCTTGAGCGGGCTGTTAAAGACACGGTTCGTCCCGGAAAACGAGAACCGACGGTGAATGGTTGTATTCATCTTCTTCTTCCTTCTCCCCCCTGTTGTTTTTTTTTTTTAGTTCATTCCAATATCCCAATGATGGACCAGCAGAGCATCTTCCCCCGGCCTCCCCCCGGCGTGCGAAAAATCGTCCTAGCCACCAACATTGCCGAGACCTCCATCACCATCAACGACATTGTGCACGTGGTGGACAGCGGGACCCACAAAGAGGAGCGCTACGATCTGAAGACCAAGGTTGGCTCTGTCAACTGGATTGGGGGGGGGGGGCTCTTCTTTGCGTGGCTTCCCGGCCCTTTCAAAAAGGGGGAGTGGACTATCCTTCTCTCTTCTCTACGATTAAATCGGTGGGCGCTGGGAGACACGTGCGGGGGGGGTGTCCTTATGGGGTTCTCCGGGGTCAGGAGACGCTTCCTGACCTTCAGTCTTGCTTCCTTCTAGTTGTGGTGGAGTCTCCGGCTAGGATTAGGGTTAGGATTAGGGTTATTCATTAGGATTAGGGCTAGGGCAGGGGTGTCAAACTCTGTCAGTATATAAGAAATTTTGAGCTGGGATAGACATAACAACAAGTCAGCCAACGGGAACTGTTTGGTGGCTAAGAAACAGCACCTGTTGTGAGCCATGCCAGACGACTGGGCGTGGCTTAGAGTAACTGGTCTGTATAAATATAGAGCTGCTGTGACTGGTGGTTCTGATTGCTTCTGCTTCTTCTCCCTGTCCTTGCTACCCTGTTGCAAGAGCTGCATGGGTATTGTATACATGCATCATGTTTTATACGATTGCGTATCAACACGTTTCTTCTGTAAATGAATCCTGCTGGGTTATTCACGGGTTGTGTGTGGGTTGAATTGCTGCAAACGCTGCGAAACTCAAGGCAGGGTGCTTAGGTGGGGCCCGGGGGGCCTCCCTGGAAACAGCGAGGGACCAGCCGGCGGTGCCTCTGCAATCAAAAAGGGAGCTCTGGAGAGCCACGTGCGATTCTTGCCAGCTCTGTTTTCGCTGGCAGAGGGTCCCACGAGCTGGTTTTCACTGGCACAACACTCGGGGGGCCCACACAGGTGCCCCTGACCCAAGTGACATCAAGCACCACACCCCTCCCCAAGTTCAGACACAACCCTGAAGTGGCCCTCAAGGAAATCGACCGGTCTAGGGTTATTTTTAGGGTTAGGTTTAAGGTTAGGCTTAGAGCTATATTAGGGTTAGGTGTTAGGGTTAGGGCTACGTTAAGGTTACACTTAGGGTTAGGGTTAGGGTTGAAGTTAGGGTTATACATTAGAGTTGGGGTTAGGTTTAAGGTTAGATTTAAGGTTATGCATTATAGGGCCAGGTTTAAGGTTAAAGTTAGGGCTAGGTTAGGCTTACAGCTAGGGTTAAATTTAGGGTTAGGTTACACATTAGTTAGGTTTAAAGTTAGGGCTACCCTGTTTTCCCTGAAAACACGACCCTCCCCGGGGGGCATGGGCATGGCCAACACGAGCTGAGGCGTGGGCACGGGGGGGGGGGGTTCCTGCGATATGCTGAAGGCTTGGAGTGAAGCCGTTTTTGCGAAAGGCAGGAAAATGGGGAGGGGGAGGTAGCTTGAGGAACAGATGACAGGCAGGGAGATTCCCCTCCCCATTTTCCTGCTGTTTGTGGAAAAAGGCTCCAGTTTGGACACACCGGCGCAGCTGCTCACGGCAGGATGCCAGCTGCACCGGTGTGATGAAGCGCACGGAGGTGCTGCCACTCATGAGTGCAACGCCGCAAGAAGCCTTGCAGGGTTGTGCTCCAAGAGGCTGCGCTGCTAGGACAAACCTCAAGGCGATGCCGTCGTTCCTGCTCACGGCTCGCTCGAGTTGCAAACAACCCCCGGGAATTTTGGGAGCCTTTATGTGCCCGGAATGCCTGCAGGATCCCTGGCTTCCAAATCCGGCAAGGCCCAGCATTTGGGCTCCGGTGCATTGTTCTCCTCCTGGGTGGCAACGGTGCATCCACAGCACATCCAGCTCGTCGAGTCTGGCCTGCTGCACCTCAAAGAAAGTAAGACCCTCCTCGAAAATAAGCCCCAAGTATTTATTTTTTAATCTAAAATAAAATAAGACTCGGTCTGATTTTCTGAAACACAGGAGGTTAGGATTAAGGTTATGCATTAGGACTCCGGCTACGTTTATTGCTAGGGTTAGGTTTAAGGCTAGGTCTAGGTTAGAGTTCCTTCTTAAAAAAAACCCACGTTGGAGCACCCACAACGTGTTGTGGCGAGCCGTTCCACCGGTTAATTGTCCTCACCGCCAGGAAATTCCTCCTTCGTTCCCCGCTTGTTTTTGGTTTGTTTTTTTTCTCTCGGCAACGAGTTTCCCTCCGTCTTCCCCACTTCCCAGGTTTCGTGCTTAGAGACCGTCTGGGTGTCAAAATCGAACGTCATCCAGCGCAGAGGCCGGGCTGGGCGCTGCCAATCCGGCTTCGCCTACCACCTCTTCCCTCGCAGCCGCCTGGACCGCATGCCCACCTACCAAGTGCCGGAAATTCTGCGCACACCGCTGGAGAACCTGGTGGTCCAAACCAAGATCCACCAGCCGGAGAAGACGGTTAGATTCGGGCCGATCCTTGTCTGTTCGTTTCCCTGTTTTTCGATCATCGCAAACTAGCCAAGATCTTTGAACGTGGGAAAGGGGATTCCTAGAGGGGGTTTTCTGATGTTTTAGACTCGCTTAAGGACAGAGGTACCCTACTAGTGTCCGAGCCCCTCGCCCAAACAGGAGACCCTCACAGAACGACAGAGTTGGAAGGGTCCTTGGAGATCATCTAGTCCAACCTGCTGCTCGAGCAGGAGACCTTTTTACGGAATGACAGAATCAGAGTCAGAGGGTACCTCGGAGGACATCTAGTCTGACCCCCTGCTCATGCAGCAAACCCTTAGGGAGTGATAGAATTGCACAGTTAGAGGGGACCTCAGAGCTCATCTAGTCTGACCCCTGCTCAAGCCGCAGGCCCTTAAAGAATAACAGTTGGAAGGGGCCTTGGAGGTCTACTACTCCAACCCTCCCCCCCCGCTTGAGCAGTAGACCTTTACAGAATGACAAAAATCAAAAGAGTTGGAGGGAACCTCAGAGGTCATCTAGTCTTAACCCCCTGCTCAAGACAGTTGGAGGGGACCTGACAGAATTACTGAATCACAGTTGGAGGGGACCTTGGAGGTCATCTAATCCAAACCCCTGCTCGAGCAGGAGACCCTGATAGAATCACAGGGTTGTAAGGGACCTTGGAGGTCTTCTAGTCCAACCCCCTGCACATGTAGGAAACTCTTGGAGAATTACAGAATAACATTGTTATTAGAAGGGACCTTGGAGGCCATCTAGTCCAACCCGTCCCTCCCGCTCAGGGTGGAGACCCTGACCCAATTCTGAAACGGCCTCCAGTGGCGGCTGCTCCCATTGCCCGGACCGCCGCTTGTCCGGAACGCTCTACAGCCTCCTGCATGAGCAAGGGGGTCAGACTAGAGGACCTCCAGGATCCCTTACCTCTCCCTTCTCCTTTCCGTTGAATGGCGTTTGCTTTTCCCCTCCCTGCAGGCCGTCGAGTTCCTCTCCAAAGCCCTGGACAGCCCCGACATCAAAGCCGTGGACGAGGCCGTCATCCTCCTGCAGGAAATCGGTGAGTTCGCGGCGAGGGACGGCCTAGCTTGGCCGATTCTCATTTCCTCCGCTGACGCCCCATCCCCTTCCCAGGAGTGCTGGATCCCCGAGAGGCTCTGACCACGCTAGGCAAGCGCCTGGCCCAGATCTCCACCGATCCCCGGCTGGCCAAGGCCATCGTGCTGGCTTCGATCTACCGCTGCATCGAGCCCCTCCTGCTCATCGTCTCCTGCCTGACCCGGGACCCTTTCAGCAGCAGCCTGCAGAACCGAACGGAGGTGGACAAGGTGAGGGAGCCCCCGGGGGGGGGGGAGCTTCCTCCGAGAGCGAGGGGCTGGACTAGATGACCCCGAAGGTCCCTTCGGAGGCCGGGATTCATGCTTTGCAATGCTTGCCCCTTAGGCCAAGGCTGTGCTGAGTCGGGAGAGCGGCAGCGATCACCTGGCGTTCGTGCGGGCCGTGGCGGGCTGGGAGGAGATCCTGCGGCGCCGAGACAGCCGCGCCCGCGATGATTACCTGCAGGATTACTCGCTCTACGCCCCCAGCTTGCGTTTCATCAACGGTGAGCGGCTGACTCCTCCGAGTGACGCGGGCGCCCTCCGTCCGCCATTCTCTTGTCCCGTTTTAGCGCTCGCAATCGCCCCCTTTAGATCAGGGGGTTTCAAACACAAGGCCCGCAGGCCTGATGCGGCCCTCAACGAAATTTAGTTTGACACCCCTGCCTTAGATTTATATACCTCAGAGTCCTTTCCAGCCCTTTCCAAGAGGTTTAGAGAGGCGGCGTGTTGCAACACCCCCCCCCCAACAGCCATCTGGGTCCTTGTTTTGCGACCACGGAAGGACACAATGCTTGAGCCCACCTTGAGATGTCGGGATCAAACTGCTGACACTGAGCAGAGTGCAGCTGTGACGCCTGCATTCTAAGCACTGCGATACCACGGTGGATGGATAGATGGAAGGAAGGAAGGATGGATGAGGGAGCGAGGAAGGAAAGTAAAAGGGAGGGAGGAAGGAAGGAAGGAAAAAGGGAAGGAAGGAGATGGAATGAAAGGGATGGAGAGTTAGGAAGAAAGGAAAGGAGATAGGAAGGAAAGGAGGGAGGACGAGGGAGGAAGGATAGCTAGATGGAAGGAAGGAAGGAGATGGATGGGGCAAGGAAAGAAGGAATTCATTCAAATGGCCACCAAACAAACGGTCGTAAATCACGGACGAGCCACGCTCGGCCACCGGCGTGGATTTACGATCTGCTCGCCAGGGCGTTCCTGGAGTTGAAGGTCCCCCAGTCTTCTTTTCGTCTTGCCGAGTTTGGAGACTCCTGTGCTGGGATGGGCGGGGCTTTACTCCTCCGTGCTTGTCTCCTCCCACCCCCCTCTACCCCGCCCGCCCGTAGGCCTTGTGAAGCAGTTTTCCGAGAACCTCTACGAAGCGTACCTGGTGCCGACCCCGTCGGACTGTCTCTTGCCGTCGTCCGTCTGCAACCAGTACAGCGAGGAAGAAGAACTGGTGAAAGGAGTCCTCATGGCCGGGCTTTACCCCAACCTCATCCAGGTAAGAGAGAAAAAAAAAGAGGGAAACCTTTCGGAGGTCCTTGGGGCTTGTAGACGTCTCATGACCCAACTAGGGAACATCATCAGCGCTGGAAGGATGCAGGGGGGTTTGGTCTCTTATTTATATACAGTTGCTTGCCCTGACACTGTTAGTTGGAAATTGGGGTAGTGTTGTCTGCTCGGTTGTTTGTCTGGTGTCAATCCCTGCTTCTCTTGAGTTTCTCTTTCTGTCCGGGTCCGCGGCGCGCTCTCAGCCGGTTGTCCCGTCGTCATTTCGTGACCCAACGGGGTGATACCATCAGCGCTAGAAGGGAGGTGGTGGCATGACGGAGTGTAGTGAAGAGGAAGACAAAGACTAGGATTCGGGGGTGGGGGTGGGGGTGCCTTGGTACATTTTGAGCCTCGTGGTTTCCTCGCAGATGTTTGATGACCTAACTAGGTTACAGCATCGGTACTCGGAGGATATGGCGGTTTGTTCTTATTTTTCTCTCCTCGTGGGCTTGCCCCACGCGTGGGGTCTTGTCTGTGGACGGTCCCTCTGGCATCTCATCTGTAGCTCTTGTCAACTCCAAAGCCCACCCCGGTGGGTCGGTGGCTTTGGTTAATGGGGGCCTTTGTTGTTCTTGCCAAATCTGGAGAAACGGGGAGTCTTCCTCTTTTCCCTCGATCTTCCTGCAGAGAACGGCCTTCGGTGTCCTATCTTGAGGGGTCCTTCCGATGACTTTTATTTATTTATTTATTTAATTAAATTTATATACCGCCCCATTCCGAAGACTTTGAAGAACCCCTAAAAAAATGTCCCTTTTCTTCCAGGTCCGGCAAGGGAAGGTGACCAGACAGGGCAAGTTCAAACCGAATAGCTACACGTACCGGACCAAGGCGGGGACTGTCCTCTTACACAAATCGACCATCAACAGGTAGGCGAGTCAGTCCCTCCTGGGACGCCAATCGGTTGGCCAGATGGCCATCAGCCGGTGGTGAGACACTCCTCTCCTTATCCCCCCACAGGGAATCCTCCAAGCTGTACAGTCGTTGGCTGACCTACTTCATGGCAGTCAAATCGAACGGGGGTGTCTTCGTCCGAGACTCCTCGCAGGTGCATCCACTCGCCGTGCTGCTGATGACTGATACAGACGTTTACGTGCGGGGTGAGGAATCGGACCCTTGTCCCTCGACTCGGTTCCCTCGCTGTTTCCTAGACTGCAAGGGGCCTCACACACACACACACTTTCTCATAGCCGAGTCCCCGTCCCTCCCTCGGGCTGAGCTTCCTGTGTCTTTCCCAACTACAGATAGTCCTCGACTTACAACAGCTCGTTTAGTGACCGAAGTTGCAACGGTGCCGACAAAATTGGCTTCTGACCTTATTTCACACTTACAGCCATTACCGCATCCCTGTGATTGTGCGATCAGAATTTGTACGCTTGGCAATGGGCTCATATTTACGACGGTCGCAGCGTCCCAGGGTCATTCTGACAAGCAAAGTGAAAAGGGAAGCATTCCCGATTCATTTAACCAACATGTGACCAACTTAAGTGCAGGGATGTGCCTCATAACTATGGTCATATAAGGGGGCAAAATTCACGGAACAAATGTCTTGCTTAGCGACAGAAACATTGGGCTCCCTTGTGGTTGTAAGTCAAGGACTACCTGTAAATTTCCTTAGATTTGGTTAGGACTTTGCAGAGGTTCACCAGCTGCGCCTGTGTGTCAGAAACAGCTTTTCTTAAGCGGGTTTTGCCTCATTTTACGACCTCACCATGGTTGTTAAGTGAATTTTGTCCCATTTTGACGACTTTCCTTGCCACGGTGGTTAAATGAGTCACGGCAGGTGTTAAGTGAGTAACAGCATTAGTTAGCGAATCCAGCTTCACCGTTGGCTATGCTTAGCAGAAGGCCGCAAAAAAGAGATCACGTGACCCCCCCAGGACACTGCAACCGTCATAAATAGGAGTGCGTTGCCAGATGCGGGAATTTTGATCGTGTGCCCACAGGGATGTTGCCACGGTTGTAAGGGTCCGAATCAGCCATAAGTCACTTCTCCAGTGTTGCAACCGTCAGTACTTGAATTGTTGTAAGTCGAGGACTACCAAATGATACGTAACACCGCACATCATTTAAAAAAAACAAACATAATATATGAAGAATTCTCGTCCTTCAAGTACCGCCTCTTCACCTTCCTTCGTTCTTTTTCCCCAAGACGACGGCTGGCGCGCCACTATCTCCCTGGTAGACAGCGACCTGCTGGTCCTGGAAGGCGACTCGTACACCATACGGCTTCTCCGCGACTTCAGGGTGGCCCTCTCCCGGATGGTGGAAACCTGCCTCTGCTACGAGATGGCGGCCATTCCCAGCGACCTCCACCACCAACACAGCCAGCTCCTGGATATCCTGGTGGACCTCCTGAAAGGCCCGTCTGCCAACTTCGGCGCCTAGAATCTGGACCCGAGGACTTGTAATTTGTACAAAGATGTTGAGATATGTTTATTTAAATAAAGTTCTATTTATCCCTTGTGACACTTCTCGCGTCCCAGAGCCAGCTCGGCCGTGGTTGGCGTCGCCCCGCCACGGTGGGAGAGGCGGCACCCCGTTTCTTCCCAGAAGCCGTAGGGGAAAAGCATGCCGGTCGCACGGCCGAAGACAGTGTGGCATGGATGGTCCTGGCTCACCCCCTTGGCGTGCGCGTGCCCTCGCCATACCAGGTTCACACGCGAGGACGGATTTTGTCCACTCTTGTCAAGGACAGCGGCAGCTGGCGGTCCGTTCCAGGCGCGTGAGATGATGCAAGACGGGCCGTTTCAACAACGGTGGATAAGTGTTAGGAAGCATTTGGAAGACGTCCGTGCTCCTGCTTGGTTCGGGGCTGGTTCGTTCTGTATCCCCTGAATCGCTGCTTGTCCAGGCGGGGAGACCCACTCTCGCCAGGATTGTCCAATAAGGAGAAACTCAGAGGCGTCGCCACGCACGGAGTCATAACTAGGTTTCTGGAACTGGTTATGTTTCCCGTTGAGTAGGATCAGTTCAGTGAACTAACAGCCCCCTTCCCCCAAAAATAGGGGTGGGAGGCTACCTAGTGCCAGCCTGTTAGCCTATTCTCTTGCATGCCAGCTCTCGGCGAGCCCGCCAGCAGTGAAACCCGGTGTGAATGCCGCCCGTATCTCGCCGTATGGGAATGGCGCCTGTGCTCTGTGTTGTAGATGCATGGCGTCAGAAACATGGCTGTGGATTGAAGGCAGCAGTGACCAATTGAAGCAGTACTTCTGTGGCTTCTTGGGAGGGCCCCCTTAATGAGGGAGGAGGGCTTCTCTGGTTGAAGCTCATATGGTGGCGTCTACGGGAGCAAATGGGACAGCTAGTCTCGTTCCAGACGAGAGAACGAGACTGCTTCTGATGACCAATGAGAGGTCAAAGTTAACCTCTTGTCGGTCTACAGCAGGGGTGTCAAACTCGATTTCATGGAGGGCTGCATCAGGGTTGTGTTTCAGGGCGCGTGGCCAGCTCCACATCACGGGCTCTGTTTTCGGCCGTGACGGCCTCCTGCAGCTCTTCTAGCAAAAAATGGAGCTTGGGAGTCATGCGTGGCCTTCCTGGGCTCCGTTTTTTGCTGGCAAAGGGTTGTAGGAGTCCATCGCGGCCGAAAACGGAGCCCGGGCGGGCCACGTGCGGCGTTCCCTAGCTCTCTTTTCGATGACAGAGGGCTGCAGGAGGCCGTCGTGGCAAAAAAGGGAGCAGGGGAGGGCCGCACAGAGGTGCATGTTGGGCCATCCTTCGCTGTTTTCAGGGTGGCTCTGCTGGCTGGATCTAAGCACCCCGCAGGCCTTGAGTTTGACCCCTCTGGCGTACGGAAACAGCCGTGTTTTGTCATCCAGAATAAACCTAACTGCCCCGTTCACTCCCGTAGACGCCACCATCCCGGTTTGGGCACGTAACCTTGATTTCCGTGCAAGAAAGATGGAGGCGGCGTTGCCCACGCGGGGCGGAAAAGGAGCAGTTTGTGAGCCGCAGCCGTCTCGTGACGCCTCTTGCCCTTCTCCTGAAATGGGGCTCCTCAGCAAATTTCAGACTCCAATCGGTAGCCTTTTCAGGAGTGCGTAAGGCGGCCATTTCCACCGGGACTCCCTTGAGTGCCCCAAGGGCTGCTGGGAATATCCTCAAAACGTACCTGTGACTCTCGGTGCACGGATAGGCCAGTGGTTGTTACTTGTCCTGCAACCTTTTTACAACTTAGATTAAAGCTAATAAATGGGGATTAAAATCACCACTTTATGGCTCTTGTCTTGGGTGTGTTTGTTGTCGTGTGTGTGTGTGTTTTTTCTTTTCCAAGAAACACGAAGTGCCATCTTTTTTTTTTTTTCCTTCTCACAAATGGATGGGGTGGAGAAGATGCAAAGTGTGAGAATTTAGGAGTTTTCCTGAGAAACGGCTGGTACAGGCAGTCCTCATTTTACGACTTACACTCGTGATTTACGATCACAATTGAGACCAGAATTTCCAAGCTCAATTTCGACCCAGGTTTTACTACCATTTTAACCACCGTTTTTATATGCAGTTTTACCACCGTTGTTATTGTGGATGTTAAGCGAATCACCGCAGTCATTAAGCTGATTGTGTCACTAAGCAAAGCAGTGCAGTCGTTAAGCGAATCCGGCTTCGCCAAGGGACATTTTTTTCTGCCAAGAAGCCACGCAAAAGGTCATAACATGAATGCCAAAAATCCACAGAAAACATCACAACATAAATGCCCAAACTCCACACAAAACCTCACAACGTAAATGTCAAAAATCCACACAAAACATCACAACACAAAAGCCAAAAATGTTACACAAAATGTCACAACTTAAATGTCAAAAATCCACACAAAACATCACAACATAAACGCCAGCTGGTTGCCCAGTGCCCAAATTGTGATCTCTTTGAGGTTGGTGCGATGGTCGTGTGGCTGCCGGTTGTGAGTCTCTTAGCCTGTTCTAATTTTACGTTGTCATTAAAAAATGGTCGTTAAGCCGAGGACTGCCTATGTATTTTACATTGGGTTCGACTCCTCCATCAAGAATTTCTACATATTGTCAGCCTTGCTTTGACAAAAAGACGTATACAACCTCACAAATCCAGGCAGTCCTTGGCGTAACGACCGCAATTTCTGTCACATTTCCATCGTTGGGTGAAACGTTCCCAACGTGAATTTTGACTCATTGGACGATCGTCCAATAAGTCAATCCGTCGTTAAGCGAATCAGGGGACTTTGCTCACCGCAAAAGGGGAATCGCCTGACGCCGGGATGCCGCAACCATCGTAAATGCGAGTTGGTTGCCGAGAGTCTGAATGTTGATCGCAGTTTGCAGTTTCATTCCCAAACTATTCGGAGATCGTCTTTAATTCGATCCAGGCTCGATTGGCGGAAAAAAAATATATCAACATTTATGGTGGGATTTGATTTGTACCAGCGAAAAAAAATTCCTTATATTCACCCCGCCGTTAATTATGGACTGTCCTCGACTTAACGGCCGCAATGGAGCCCAAGACGGCCATCGTTAAGCGAGACATATGGGAAGCAAGTTTTTTTTCACGTTTTACCACCAACAGAAAATTCTTTATTATATCCAACCCACCGTTATTATTTTTTTAATGTAAGGTTTTTAATTTTTTTTAAAGCATACATGGCATTGCATGGACAGTGTGGAATTATTAATTCCAATGATGATGATGATTGGAGTCATTAATTCCAATATGAGAGAGAGACAGACAGAGAGAGACGGAGACAGACGGAGAGATAGAAAGAGAGAGAGAGAGGGAGAGAGACAGAGACGGAGATATATATATATATTTTAATACAAATAGAAATTACTACAATTATCTAATGTACATAGTCTAATATACATATCTGTAACAACACAATCCGTCATTTCTTCATTTATTTCAATATCCATTACATCATTTTAATTTGAAACATATCTGATAATATCTTTGTTCAAGATCTGATCTTAATCTCTGATCTTCACTTTTGATAGTATTATATAAAAATACGTCTAACCATATTCCCACCCCCATTTCTAATTTTTAAATCTATTCGAATCTTTAGTACGTCCAATCGTTTCTCCCATTTCTTCAGCTCCGCCGTTATTACCGACAGTCCTCAGCCTAACGGCCACGATCAAACCCAAGATGGCCGCTGGGGAAGGGAGGTTATTCTATGAGCTTCCTTGCCACCGTCGCTCAGTTGGTCAAGGAGGCACATGGGTACTGAAGTGAATCCGGCTTCCCTGTTGACTGCCAGAGCCGTGGGACGCTACGACCGTCGTAGGTACGAGTCACATTGCCAAGTGTCTGAATTGCGATCACGTGAAAAACGGGGCTGAAACGAGGGTTGTAAGAGTGAAAAAGGCTCACGCATCGCATTTTTTTCGGGGCCTTCCTTCAAATGGTCGCTAAGGGAACGGTCGTAAGTCGGGGAATATCTGTGTAATGGGTTGCGGAAAAGCGAGAATTATGAATTTTGGAAATTTTGGTGGACTAGCTAAAGTGGGCTAGCCTCATTTAGCGTCCTGGTTCATCATAGGGCAGTGATTTTGAGGCTTGGAATCTTTAAGAGGGGTGGATTCCGACTCCCAGAATCCCCCAGCCGGCAGGCTTTAGGAGGGGAGGACTCCATCTCCCAGAATCCCCCAGCCTGTGTGCTTTAAGAGGGGAGTACTCCCAGTCCCAGAATCCCCCAGCCAGCAGGCTTTAGGAGGGGAGGACTCCATCTCCCAGAATCCGCCAGCCGGCAGGCTTTCAGAGGGGAGGACTCCAACTCCCAGAATCCCCCGGCCAGCATGCTTTCAGAGGGGAGGACTCCAACTCCCAGAATCCCCCAGCCGGCAGGCTTTAAGAGGGGAGGACTCCAACTCCCAGAATCCCCCAGCCAGCATGCTTTAAGAGGGGAGGACTCCAACTCCCAG
>JANHFL010006819.1:22349-33713 GCA_032468155.1 Oxyrhabdium leporinum | reverse complement strand
TCTTCTTCTTCTTCTTCTTCTTCTTCTTCTTCTTCTTCTTCTTCTTCTTCTTCTTCTTCTTCTTCTTCTTCCCTCCACCGTTCCGGGCATTAGGCTCTTCTCCAGTCAGTCCTCCCTTCTCACGAGGTGGCCAAAGTCTTTTGAGTTTCATCTCCAAGGACCTGGCCTTCTGAAGAGCAGTCAGGGTTGATCTCCTCTAGGACATGACCGCTTTGATGGCCTTGCAGCCCAAGAGACTCGCAAGGAGTCTTCTCCAGCACCGTAGCAGTTCCGAGGCCTCAATTCTTTGGCGCTCAGCCTTCCTTGTGGTCCAGCTTTCACAGCCATACGTTGCCCCTGGGGGAAAACCGTAGCCTTGGCTATAGTCACCTTTTTTGTGGGCAAAAGTGATTGTCTCTGCAAGCATCAAAAACAAGCATTCATTTCTGGCCATTGTTTTTTTTTCAAAGTTACAGGGCGGCGCGAAAGAGTTAAAGCCGCAGAGTTTGGCTTCCTAGACCTGCCCACAAAGCTATTTTGTGCTCCTCCTGCCCTTCGGAAAGGAAGCGGCTTTTTACGGGCTGTAGTCCTGGGCGGTGGCCGGGGGAGCGTCGCGGGTCGCTGGGGAGCAAGAGATTGGGAAATGGCTGGGTGGCCTCCTGCAAAAAGCAAAGGCTGGGCCCGCTGCTGCTGTTTTTTTTAAGGAGCCCCCGCCCCTCCCCCAAAAAGGGCAGGGGAGCGGGAGCCTTTCCTCTGGCCCCGCTGCGAGTCAGGTAGACCTCTTCCATCCAAGGAGGCTTTCGTCGTCGTCGTCACGTGGCCAAGCGGGCATTAAAAGATTTTTAATCCTCCGCGAAGCGATGGGTATTTTGAAGGTAATCTAGGCTAACTGAACGAAGAAGGGTTGCGGGATTTGGGTTTGGATAGTCTAGAGAAAAGAAGGACTGGGAAGGAGCTGATAGCAGGATCCCACTATTTGAGGGGCTGCCACTGAGAAGAAGGGGGTCAGTTTATTTTCCAAAGCACCAGAAGGCAGGAGAAGAAACAAATGGACGGACACTAATCAAGGAGAGAAGCAACCTGGGATTAAGGAGAAACTTCCTAACAGCGAGGACAATTAACCAGTGGAACAGCTTTACCTTCAGAAGTTGGGGGTGCTTCATCCCTGGAGGTTTTGAAGAAGAGTTTGGACAGTCACTTTGTCTGAAATGGTAGAGGGTCTCCTGCTTGGGCAGGGGGCTGGACTAGAAGACCTCCAAGGTCCCTTCCAATTCTAATTAATTTTAATTCCAGTAATTCCAATTCCAATTTTGCTGCGACCAACGCGCTGGTGCTGTTTTGATGCTTGCCAATTTTGATATCCGATTCATGTTTAATAAATACAGCGGGCATGGATTTATTTATTTCGGTGTGCTCCGGCATTATATTTTTTTGCTAGACAACCTGGGACCGTGATTGTTTTGGAGATATTTCCTCGGTGCCTTCAGTGATGACAGAGCTTCTAAGGTACTGCCTTCACTAGAAAACCTCTTTCAAATTCAGGGAGAGATTCAGAGACGTATTTGCCTTGAAAGTTGACCGTGTTGAAATGGTGTAGAAGTGACGTCATAAGCCTGTCGCAGTCACGTGGTGGCTCGCTTAACAACTATGTTTCTTAGTGATGGAGTTGTCGGTCCCAGTTATCATTAAGTAAGAACTACCTGTACCGGAAAAAAGGAGCCTGGGAGACTCCAGGTGTTGTAGAGTGACACGTCCTCCCCTACTATCTTTGACCATTGGTTATAATAGTAGGGGATAATGGGACCTGGAGTCCACCAAGGGAGATAAAATAATCCTTCTCTTTTCTCAACAGGATTCCTCCACGACTAGATGTGAAATCTGTTGGGAGATTTTCAGAATGTGCTGCAGCTTGTCGTATGTACCACATGAAATGCACCATCAGTGAAAGAGCAACTGCCTTCCTCAAAGCAGTCACTTCAGCTCAGTTGGGAAACAAGTGGATTCTCTCGCTGGGCCGTAGAACAGTCTGAACCTAGAGCAAAGATTGATCGCTTGTTGTCACTAACAATCTAGTGACTCTTTTTATATTGAATTTTTGAAATCGTAAGCCACCTAAAGTCACTGAAAGTGAGCGGGCGGCCATAAAAATTCTCTAAATAAATAAATCCTCTTAAGTAAATAAAAGATTTCTAGCAAGGAAAGGAAGTCACATGCAAACGTAGACTGTGTGCTGGATGCAAAGATGAAACAATTAGACCCATTGGAGGATCTGAATTTGGAGAAGGGCCCTGATGAGACTTTTATTCCTGAAGAGTTCCCAGGCTGCCTAGCATTGAAACAGATCAAACGAGATCCTGAAGGAGGACAAGCCAAGGATCAGGAAGCCCAGGGGCAGGAATCGTTAAAGGCAAGACATCTCCCTCATTCAGTGGGGGGGCAGAATAATTCTGACCCCTGGGACGATGCCAAAACCTTTCTGATCTCCTTTGAGCAAGTGGCCGAAGCTTGTCAGTGGCCTAAAGCCGAATGGATGGCCCGGCTTCTGCCAGCACTGACCGGACCAGCCAGAGAGGCCTTTAACGACCTAGAAACCGGAGACCAAGAGGATTATGGGAAAGTCAAGGCTGCCATCTTGCGAAGGGCAGCCTTCAAAATGGAGGCCCAGCGCCAGCACTTTCGTCGGTTCCGCTATCAGGCGGTTGAAGATCCGCAGAGGGTTTACAGCCACCTCCGGGAGCTTTGCCACCAGTGGCTGAAGCCAGAGAGACACACCAAAGAGCAGATCCTGGAGCTGCTGATCCTGGAGCAGTTCCTGGCCATCCTACCCCCAGAGATCCAGAGCTGGGTCCGGGAATGTGACCCAGAGAATTGGGTCCAGACTACCGACCTGAGGGAGGATTTCCTGATGAGCCAACAGGAGGCAGAGACATGTGAGAGGCAGGTGAGGTTTGAAGGTATTGGAAAAGAATGAGTTCATCAGCCCTTTATAAAAAACCCTTATAACAATAGCAATAGCACTTATATATCGCTTCAAGGTGCTTTACAGCCCTCTCTAAGTGGTTTACAGAGTCACCATCTCCCCCCCCACAACAATCTGGGTCCTCATTTAACAGATTTTAACAGTTTAACAGATTTAACCGGATGGATGGAAGGATGGAAGGCTGAGTCAACCTCATATGTTACATTTCTATTATCTTCCTCCTTTAAAGAGCTCCGTGAAAGATGATGGGGAGGCTGGGAGAGTCGTGGAAGGAATGTTACTAAAGAACAGCTATTGCAAGTAAGCCCTCGACTTACAACAGCTCATTTAGTGACCATTCGAAGTTACACTGAGCGTTTTTCACATGGCCATTGCAGCATTCCCACGGTCATGTGATCAAAATGCAGACACTTGGCAACTTGACTCATGACCTTCTGACGAAGTCAGTGGGGAAACCAGATTTATTTAACAACCTTGTTACTAGCTTAACAAGATCTGAGTTCAAATCCTCACCTGGGCGTGAAAAGTGCCAGGTAACTTTTTCCTGATTTTTTTTTTTTTTCCCCTCAGTGAAATACACCTCACAGGATTGTTGGGAGATTAAAAATGGTGATTAGAGCATTCTGTGTAAATGCCTATTGTGAGATTTCCAAGGCAGTGAAAATAAAGCATTTTAAGCCAGTGCAGAACATGCAAAACCTGGGTGAAATGATAGTTTTTGTAAAACAGTTTTCAAAACTCATTGGGATTTTTCTTCTCTGTTTCAGGTGCTGGTATCTTCCAAAGACGGGATTGGGGATGCACGCAATCCTGTAAAGAAACTGCTGTTTGTAGAGAATGAAGAGCGTATTCTTAGGGATCGTAGATCAACATATCCAGGTTTGTGGATTTAGCACCGTTGACTTGATATCTGCTGCAAGGAAAACATTTAGTGTGCCAAATCCTACCCTTTCAAACTCTTAGGAATGAGTGTCTATGGAGATTCTCAGTCATCCAGGTCGTGGATGTCCCAAAGGTGCTTTTTCAAGGGGCAACTGGACTTTCTGGTTTTTCTTTGAAGAAGCCTCTTGGAAAAGCACTTTTGGTCTTAGGTATGAGATTACTGGATGAAATTGTTTGGGTATTTTGTTTAAAGTGCTCATTACATGTCCTCCAGAGAACGAACATGGGAGCTCATGGGGGGGTTTGTGTGTAAGGACTACATCACAATTTAGCACTCACTGATTCTTTATTATGGTTCATGAAAACAAGCAACACATTGTGCAACACACTGTCAATTCCTAGCAGCAAACTATGTGCTGTCCTTGACAGATTTCATAATTTGTCCCAGTGTAGGGGCTAAAACAAAATATGGCAACATTGACAATAACACCAGTGTTAGAATCTGCAAGGACAGTTAAACTTTTTAAACATTTACCTCAGAATTTCTCAAATTGTGCAGCTTTAAGACGGCTGGACTTTATCTGAAAACTGGGAGTAACTTGCAGTTTTTGGCGAAACTGTTGCAAAATGTGGTCATATGACTGTAAGATTCTGCAAATGGCTGTAATTGCAGCTGTGTTTATCAAGCACCTGAAATGCAGTTACCTGACTGCAAGGGGGTGGGGGCGGGGGGGGGGACCATTGCAACTTCTGAACCAGATTATAAATCTCTTGTTCCAAGTAGTTCATAACTTTGGTTGCTAAGCAACCGGTTATAACCCGAGGACTACCTGCACAGTTGTAATGAAAATAATGGTTGCATTGTCAGCATATAACAAAAGTAGACAAAAACTAGAATTAGAGCCAATTTATTGTCCTAAATAAGTGTTAGAAAAAAACCCACCTGGAATTAGAGCCAGTTTATTGCCATAAATAAGTCTTGGGGGGGGGGAAAAAACTAGAATTAAAGTCAGTTTATTGTCATAAATAAGTCCTTATGCTACCATCAGCTTGATGGCACATGATAAATCAAAACACGGATTCATGGGGAGTCCATAGTTAAAAGGAAGAAAACACTTTAGCTTCACTTTGATAGTTATAATTAGCACACATTTATTTTTAATCCAATGTTTTAGGGTTTTTTTACATTTTCTTAGGTCATGTGAATGGTGCATCTTTTATTTCATGGAAAAGTTTAAGAAACCAATCTTGTCTTCTACAGATGATGAAAATGGCCCTTGTAACCATCCAGTATCTTTTCCTCTGCCTGAGGGACAAGACCTTGTGGAAACAGGACCAAATGAGGTTCGTAAACATCTGGCGGGAGGGGAGAGGCCTTGCGACCAGCTTTTTGTAAGAGCAACAATCTTGGATAGGTAGTTCTTGATTTACAACTGTCATTGAACTGACCATTATGATTTTAAGTCATGACGGTCATTAAGAGGGTCATCGTATGACCTTTTTTGCAATGGTGGTTAAGGCAATGCAGCGGTCGTAAAGCGAACACCGCAGTCATTAAAAGAATGCCACAGTCATTAAGTGAGCTCATTAGTCGCAATGAGTGTTTTTTGCCAAAAACTGGAAATAAATGCAGATTTCTGGCAAAAATTACAATATTTTTGCCAGAAATCAGCACTTACTTACAATTTCTGGCAAAAATGTTGTCAAGCTGCTGGCCCATATTTAAGTGATCGTCCACTAGGACTCCAAGGTCCCTCTCACAGTTACTGTTTTTGAGCCAGGTTTCTCCCAGTCTGTACTTGTATCTTTGGTTTTTCCCGCCCAGGCTAGAAAGCAGGAGACCATGAGTTCAAGTCTAAGCCCAACCCACCTCAAAGGGTTGTGGTTGTTGTGGGGGACAATAAGAGGAGAAAGGTGTGTTGGATACGCTCAC
This sequence comes from Oxyrhabdium leporinum, assembly GCA_032468155.1. Classification (NCBI taxonomy): domain Eukaryota; kingdom Metazoa; phylum Chordata; class Lepidosauria; order Squamata; family Cyclocoridae; genus Oxyrhabdium; species Oxyrhabdium leporinum. Next base: position 27,939 of record JANHFL010006819.1, on the reverse strand, counting down.
TGCCTTAAGTTATTTGTAAAAAATAGTACAGGGGGAGATGCAAATAAAATGGAAATCACAATTTGAGCTTCTTCTCGGTTCAGGGATCAGTGGACTTCGAACTGGCTGTGCATTTCACTGAGGGAGGATGTTCTTCACTGGACCCAGCCCAAAAAGCGTTTTACAAAGAGATTCTGCAAGACGGTCGTGAAAAGGAAACATCTTTGGGTAAGTCAAGAATCCCTGTCCATTATTATCTGGAAGAAAAGGGGGGGGGGGGGGGGAAGGCTGTTTTGTTTTGTTTTGGTTTTTTTAAAAGAAACCTCCATGCTGTGTCCTTTCCTAGTGTGGTACAGCTGAAGCAAAATAATTTCCTTAGCCACATTTGATGGTAGAAGCAGGGGGTGATTTCATGAAATCTTGGTTACTGTCTAGCGTGGGGCTGCTGGGGTTGCCCATTTGGCTGCCCCTTCTTGGAGGACGTGTGTCACTTTCTCCGGCAGGCCGGTTAAGAGCGCCGTGAGAACGCGTGTGCTCCTGGCTGGCGTGCAAATTCTGTCTCAACTGTTGCGTCAGTCCCATCGTGGCGTTTTGTAAGTGGGTCGCTTGTACATCCACCTGTTGTGCTGCAGCGAGGGGTTTCGTGGCACAGGCCGAGGACCAGAGGTCCTCTCTGGTAACAAAAGGCAAGGTATTCGGGTAGACTGTACAGATAGTCCTTGACGTACGACCACAACTGAGCCCAAGATGTCTGTTGTTAAGTGAGACATTGGTTAAGTGAGTTTTGCCCTGTTTTATGGCCTTTCTTGCCACGGTTAAGTGAAACGCTGCCGTTGTTAAGTTGGTAACCCGGTTGTTAGGTGAGTCTGACTTCCCCATTGATTGTTAGAAGGTCGCAAAAGGTTGCAACTGTCATACGTATGAAACAGTTGCCAAGCAACAGAATTTTGATCACGTGAGCATTGGGGATGCTACAAAGGCCGTAACTGTGAAAAACGGTCATAAGTCCCTTTTTTTTCAGTGCCGTTGTAACTTTGGACGGTCACTAAATGAACTGTTGCAAGTCAAGGACTATCTGTATGCAATCTGCAAATTGTTATCAGCCCCACCAAGTAGACCAGACTGAGAATCGAGTCCATGGGGGGTGGGGCTAAAACTAGTTAGTAGCTATAGCAACACACAGGTAGTCCTTGATTTACAACAGTCCATTTAATGACCATTCAAAGTCACAATGGCACTGAAAAAGAGAGACCTATGACCCTTAATGACCACTGCGGTATCCCCATGGTCACATCATCAAAATTCAGATGCTTGGCAGCTGGTTCATATTTACGACGGTTGCAGTGTTCCGGGGTCATGCGATCCCCTTTTGCGACCTTCCGACAAGCAGAGTCAATGGGGAAGCCAGATTCACTTAACAACCGGGTTACTAACTTAACAATTGCAATGATTCACTTCGCAACAGTGGCAAGAAAAGTTGTAAAATGGGGCAAAACTCCCTTAACAAATGTCTCACTTACCAATATAAAATTTGGGCTCGATTGTGGTCGTAAGTCGAGGGCTACCTGTACTTTTAAAGCATCTCCATTGTCATGTAACCAAAATTTAGGCATTTGGCAACTGGCTTGTATCTTTACGAAGGATCTGGGGTCATATGATCACCATTTGTGACCTTCCCAGCAGGTTTTTGACAAGCAAAGTCAATGGGGGAAGCCCACATCAGAATAACAGAGTTGGAGGGGAACTTGGAGGTCTTCTAGTCCAACCCCCTGCTCAGGCAGGAAACCCTGCCTTTCAGAAAAATGGTTGTCCAAGCTCTTCTTTAAAAACTTCCAGTGTTGGAGCATTCACAACTTCTGGAGGCAAGTTGTTTCACTGATTAATTGTTCTGTCAGGAAATTTCTCCTTAGTTCTAGGTTGCTTCTCTCCTTGATTAATTTCCATCCATTGCTTCTTCTCCTGCCCTCAGGGGCTTTGGAGATTAGCTTGACTCCCTCTTCTTCATGGCAGCCTCTGAGATATGGGAACACTGCTATCATGTCACCCCTAGTCCTTCTTTTCATTAAACTAGACATACCCAATTCCTGCAATCGTTCTTTGTATGTTTTATCCTCCCGTCCCCTAATCGTCTTTATTGCTCTTCTCTGCACTCTGTAGCAAAAGCAGGTCACACTCACTGTCTTGCTTAGCAATGGAAAATTTGAGCTCATTTGTGGTTGTTAAGTCAAATTGTAATCTTTTAAGTCTTAAGTGTGCAATACTCCTTCTCCTTCTTATACTCATGTGAATTAGGGTCCTGTCTCTCTGAGCTTCTTCTGCATATTTTCTGGTTGTTTTGGACTTAAAGTATGTTTTTCCCTGGCTGTCTCTCTCTCTCAAGGTAATCTTCTTCGCTCTATACAGGTTCTCTAATTTTATTATACGGGTAATTCTCAACTTACGACCATTTGTCCCAAATGTGCTTTTTCAAGCGCAACTGGACTTATTTGTTTTTCTTTGAAGACGTTTCGCTTCTCATCCAAGAAGCTTCCTCAGCTCTGACTGGATTGGTGGGGAAGGGAAGGATTTATATTCCTTGCAGAGAGCTGGTTATTTGCATTCCTTTAGAGAGCTTGTGAGGCCACTTGGAGGTTTATCTGTGTCCTCGGGGTCACAGAGTGGGAGGCATACCACATCAACCATCTCCAGTCTACAACATAGTCCTTTCAGCAGTTCCAAGGAGGCTCCACACCCATTTGCACGACTCAGGTGACCCCGAGGACTCAGATAAACCTCCAAGTGGCCTCAACGACTCTCTAAAAGGATGCAAATGACCAGCTGTCTGTAAAGGAATACAAATCCTTCCATTCCCCACCATCCAGTCAGAATTGAAGAAACTTCTTTTGATGAGAAGTGAAATATCTTCAAAGAAAAACCAGAAAGTCCAGCCGCCTCTTGAAAAAGCATCTTTGGGAGAACCATGACCTGGATGATGGAGAATTCTCCATTAGACATTTATGACCATTTGTTTTTGGACAGCCTGAAGTTATGAAGGCTTCAGAATGGATGCTTGATGGCCTGTAAAAGCACTTATGACTATTGCAAACTGTTGCACAATCCCCTGCGGTCAGCTGGTCAGTTGAGTGTGATTTGGTTGCTTGGCAACAGGCTTGCATTTATCCTGATGCTGCAGCATCCTGAGGTTGCATGATCATGATTTGGGGATGTTTTTTGCTAGTTTGGTTTCTTGGGGAAAAAAAACAAAACATCCCTTGGGCAAGATGGATTCGCTTAATAACCGTGGTGACTCGCTTTAGGATTCATCATAAAACTGGTCATAAATTTGAGTCCGGACATATGGTAATTCAACTGACGAAGGCAATGACTTAATAATGGAAACTCCGGTCCCTATCGTAGTTTTAAGTTTAAACTTTCCTTATTTATTTCTTAAATTTGTTGGCTGCCCATTTTAACCACAGGGCCACTAGGTGGCTTTTAGCGTTCCAGAAATAAAGCCACACAAAACTTATATGCCATACAAATAAAACCCTATAAAAATACCAATGTTCAACCCTAACCAAAAGATGGGGAGAAAGGCAACCCTAACCAAAAGATGGGGAGAAAGGGGAAGAGGGATCTGTTATTAATTTGTTACGGCGGTACCTCACTATTTGACTGCTTCAAAACTGATTGAATTTGCTACTCAACGTATTTTGATGCCAAAATGTTGTCCCAATACTTGTAGTTTCTTTGGTATTCGGGACACTACAAAGGGAAGAGGGGGACGGCGGCAGAGGGCGGACAGGATGTTCGCCCTGCTGGGAAGGCCACTGCAAAAGGAAAGGGGACAGACACAAAGGATGGACAGGAAGTTGGCCACGCTGGGAAAGTCATTGACATAGCAAAAAGGACAGAGAAAGTTTTTTCCCGGCCAAATCAAAGAGTCCCCTGGTTTGTTTGGCACTTGTAATTTTTGGTGCCAGTCGTACCTCCCGGTACCAATGAACATCGAGTACCAAGGTACCAATGTATAGGTAGTCCTCGACTTACAACCGTTCATGTAGAGACCTTTTGAAGTTATAACGGCACTGAAAAAAAGTGACTTATGACTTTTTTTCACAGTTATGACCCTTGTAGCGTCCCCGTGATCAAAACCCAGACGCTTGACAACTGACTCATATTTAGGACGGTTGCATTGTCCCGGGATCACGGGATCCCCTTTTGCGACCTTCCGACGAGTAAAGTCATTGGGGAGGCCGGATTGACTTAGTAACCGGGTTACTGACTTAACAGCAATGATTCAGTTAACAACGGTGGCAAGAAAGGACATCAAATGGGGCAAAATTCATGTAACAGTTCTCGCTAAGCAGCAGAAATCTGGGGCTCAGTTGTGATCGTAAGTCGAGGACTACCTGTATTAATTCAGCCGAGGACTAGCTGTATTTTCTCTTCTTCTCTGCTCGCTTTCAATTTCTTCCCTGTTCTCTCAGATCACTTCACTGCAACCGAGGTCAAGGAAGAAACTCTCCAGCCGGGCAGTCCTGGACTGGAAGAAGCCCACCAAACAGAAAGCTCCCGTGGGGAAGGATTTTTGAAGCCCCTTCACCAGAAAGCAGACGCCGATTTAGAAAACACAGAGGGGACAACGTTGCCCAGGACGTGGCTCTGGGAAGAGGGCCAGACCCTTAACCAGCATCTAACCCACATAAGTGAGCAAAAACATTCATGTCCCGAATGCGGGGAACAATTCCACTCTCGGCCGCTGATGGCAAAGCGTCAGATGAGCCACGCCGACGTCAAACCGACGGAGCGCCAGAACGTCCACGCAGAGGAGCGGCCATCTTTCAGCTGCCCCGGCTGCGAGAAAAGCTTCTTTGCGCACCGAGCGATCGACGCGGGGGAGAGGCCGGTCGCGCCCGCCGCGTGCGGGAGACGCTTCCGCGCGTGGATTCAGCCAAGCCAGCATCATCGCGCAAGGCAAAGCGCAGGGGACAAGGCTTACGAGTGTCCTTTGTGCGGGAAGGAATTCCGGAGAAAACGAAACCTCACGGCGCATCAGAAGACCCACACGGGGGAAAGGCCCTACGTGTGTTTGCAGTGTGGGAAAAGCTTCAGCGAGAAAGCCAAGCTGATTCGACACGAAAGGGTCCACACCGGGGAGAAACCGTACGCCTGTCCCTCTTGCCCGAAAAGTTTCAGTCAAAGAGAGACGTTGCTGAAGCACCAAAGAATCCACACGGGAGAAAAACCTTATCAGTGTTTCATCGGTGGGGAAGATTTTGGACAGAGAGAGATGCTGTGGCAGCATCACCGAATTCAAGCAGGAAGAAACTTCAGTAATGTTTTGTGAAGTTTGGAAGCGGATGTGGGGGGGGGAGGGTCCTCAGTTTACGACCGCAGCCGAGCCCCCCCAAATTATCCATTGCTAAGCAAGAACCACTCATTAAGGGAGTTCAGCCCTGTTTTACGACTTTTCTTGCCGCGGTCGTTACGGGTTAAGCCACCCGGTTCTTTCGTTGCAAGATGGGTTGCAAGATAGAGCCTAGGTGGCGCAGTGGTTAGAATGTTGAACTGCAGGCCACTTCTGCTGATTCAATCTAGCGGTTCAAATCCCACTAGGCTCAAGGTTGAC
>JANHFL010006819.1:11525-22249 GCA_032468155.1 Oxyrhabdium leporinum | reverse complement strand
CTCTTCTACCTTCCTTCCTTCCTCCATCCCTCCCCCGTTCCATTCCTTCTAAAAAGCTAGTGGAGGAGAAGTTGAATAAGGAAGTCTGAAAGAACTCTTCTTGAAAGCAATATGCTCTGGTCAAAATCTGTTCAAGTTTTTTATTTCTTTGCCTAGCTCGAGTTCTTCCTTTCCTGTAATTCATTGATTTCTTTGGGGGTGTAAAATGTTGCCTGGATGTCTTTAAGCAGAAACTAATGGCTTTTTCAGTTGGGGGATGGAAAACTGGAAACAGAGAAAGGCCTCATGGTTTCTACTAATACAGTTTTATTCAATGGAAGGTACAGCCTGATTCAGACATGATTGACCTGAGTCAAGTGAAAGAAGATGAGGAAGAGGAAGAGGGCAAAGAAGAGAACAGCAGTGAGGAGATAGTGGTATGTCTTTATGGTCCCTGTCTAATCTTGTGCAGAGAACGCCATCTGATCTCAACATGATTCAGATTACTTTAAAAAAAAAACCACTCTGATTTCTGGAATTTTACCTTGAACTCAGACAAAACTAGGCATTTCATTCAGTGTCGTTCCACATAGCACAGGGGAAACTGAACCAAACTCTTTGCTTTCTCATTTTTCATTCTATGAGCAAAATATATATATACATGGCAGTAGCTATACTGAATTCTACCTGCCAGCCAAGTTGCAGAAAAATTTGCCAAGAGGAATATTTTTGTGCAGGTTTACGTTACATTTTATTGCTAATTTTATTCAAATTTTACAGCTAAAAAGGCATAAAAGAAATTAACTTTAATTTACATTAAAACTCAAAAGTAAAGAAATTGCTGCTGTTACAGTATCCTGTGCCAGTGAAATAATTCCATGGCCATTAGTTTTCCTGGACTTCCTAAGTAGATTTTTCCATCTGTATAATTATGTCTTTTTTCTCCCCTAGGAATCTGGGAGCACTGGGAGCAGGTAAGAATTGGAGGTTTTTTAATTGCCTTTGTTCATGGCATCTCTGACAGGGTTTCTGTCAGGTGCAAAGGATCGGGGCCATAAGTTAAATTGCCGTTCAGAAATACTGCTCAAGTCTATACACAAGAATCTAGACAACTAAAGTTCAAATCTGAATCTGCACCAGATAAAAGTCAACGGAATTTAAGAAGGGGCTGAATTTGGACTGCTTACGGCAACATAATAATTCTAAGCTAATGGCACGTTTTACTCCACCACCACCCCTCCCCAGTTTTGCCTGCCCTTCTACAGTTTCACCCAAGGCTCAAAAATAAATCTTTCCCTGGGAACTCAGACCTGTGCTTGGGATCTCACAGTGATGAGATAAATGTTCAGGTTCCTAAGATGTATTTATGGCAAGTAGAAAAAGCATTAAAAATTAAAATCAGTCATTGCAGGATCCAGTTCTCTTAACATGGCCCATGGTTTAAATGTTGTCTTTTTCTCCTGCCCTTACAAATTTCTTGTCACTCCTTCCTTGCAATAGAGGATAATATCTGTAGTTCAGGGTTCAACTGTGGAGTCCTTGGTGCTCTCTTGAGTTTGGATGTGTGCTTGCAGACGTTTCATTATCTGACTAGGTAACACCATCAGTGCGAAGGAGTGTGTGGTTTGATCCCTCTTTTATATACAGCGGTTTGACCTCACAGGATTGATGGAGACTTCAGTAGATTAGGGAAAATCATTGTGCGAGGGAGGAAGTGTGCTGTTTGCTGCCTGTTTAAATATAGTAGATTTCCTTGCCAGTTTTGGATGGGATGTTGTTTCCTTCTTGGCAGAGGAAGGAAGAAGGAAACGAGAGATACTCCTCAACTTAAAACCATTCATTTAGTCACCGTTCGAAGTTACAACAGCGCTGAAAAAAGTGACTTATGACTGTTTTTCACATTTACGACTGTTGTAGCATTGCATGATCAAAATTCGAACTCTTGGCAACTGACTCATATTTAGGATGGTTGCAATGTCCCAGAATCATGTGATCACCTTTTGTGACCTCCTGACAAGCAAAGTCAATGGGGAAGCCAGATTCACATGACAGTTGTGTTACTAACTTGACAACTGCAGGGATTTACTCTACCACTCTCCACCACTCTGGCAAGAAAGATCCTAAACTGGGGGGAAAACTCACTTAACAGCTCAGGGTTCCAAGTAATACGCCTATAGCAAACAGAACTCCGAGGCAAGCAGGTTCCTCAAAGAACAGGTTTATTGGACATTTGGTGAAAACACCACAGACTGGTGAAAACCGACTCTAAAGGTTCCCACAGTTTTCACCTAATTAAAAGTACAAGTTTTTCCCCCTTTCCCAAACAATCAGTCACATGGTCCAATCAAGGTGCTGTCTAATTGCTTGGAAACTTCACTTCTCTTTTCAGCCACCTGTGGGAACGTCCTTGGTTCTCAGGGGAAAACTATTTTGTTTTGGCTACAAAACTCCAGGTATCTCTATTCCCCCCTCCCTACCCCTCAGCACCATTATGGCAGCCCTGAAGCCTCCAAGATGGCCTCAGTCAGGCCAGCTTCAGAGTTGACAGTCTTGCTTAGCAACAGAAATTTTGAGCTCAGTTGCGGTCATAGATGTACACCCCTACCCAAAATGGCAGGACAAGCTATTGCATATAAAAGGCAGCAAACCCCACCTTCCTTACACTGATACTGTTACCGAGTCGGGTAACGAAACATCTGCAGGTCAAGCTCAGAGAGCACCAAGAACTCTTAGGAACTAGAGTAATTTAAATTTGCACTTTGCGATCATGTCTTTGTTCCAGGATCAATCGCGTTAATTCCTTTTCTCCTTTCCCTCGTTGGGTTCCTCAGAGAAGAAGACGAGCCCCTGGCTGGGAGACTAGAGGAGATCAAGCAGAGATACGGCAATTTGTGTCAGAACAGCACCGTTTTCCAAGAAATGATACTGCGGCTCAAAGGTCAGTCTCTTTTAGTTGATGTTCAGCGTTTGCAGGGCATAATATAGTCCCAGGAGGCTCGAATGGTGCTTTGGCTTCCAGTGGACTCTTAGTCACTCCCGTGGCCCAGTCAGGTTTTCTGTTCTGTTCTGGTTTTTCCTGCTTTTCAGTCAGTCTTGAATCTTGGCAACTATCTGCCCAAGTCCCTGCAGTGTTCTTGGCAACATTTTTTGGGAGGGTTTGCCGTCAGCCTCCTTCTTCCTAAGGCTGAGAGGGAGGGACTGGCCTAAAGTCACTCAAACCAGCTAAGGCAAGACTAGAACTTGCGATCTTCTGATTTCTATCCCTGCGCCTTAAAAAACAACAACCCCTAAATTGGCTCTCTTCTGCCGCACCTAATTCAGTGTTTCTCAACCTTGGCAGCTCTAAGAGGTGAGGACTTCAATTCCCAGAATTCCCCAGCCCACCATGTTTCTTTAAATGGTCTCTGCCCCGTTTCCTTGACTTGGTCAGGAACTTTTTGACTTCTCCCTTCTCTTGTTTTCCTGCAGCCGGATGGAGGAACCAAAATAAGGAACGGAATTGTTTGCCTGGGGGCTCGGAGCGGCTGCAGTTGAACAGGATGATGTGGGGTGGAGACGAAGTCAGCTTTACCCCCAGCGTTGGGGGCCAGTTGGGAGCCCTGGACAGTCCCTCGAGGACGGTAGATTGTCTGCTGGAGGCCAGAGCTCCAATTTCGATCCCGTTCGGCGGCGGCTTCTTTGACTTCAGCGAGTTTGCGGTCCAGCAGAGTTTCCTCCAGAGGAAAGGCCAGGAGCTCTCCAAAACGTTTGGGTCGGGCCTGAGCTCCGGTGTGGTGGAGCTCCGGACTCAGGAGAAGCCGTTGCTGGTGGAGAAACCCTACGAGTGCAACGAGTGCGGGAAGAGCTTTGGCAAACGCGCCACCCTGAACACCCACGGCCGGACCCACACGGGGGAAAAGCCCTTCCATTGCTCGCACTGCGACAAGCGTTTCAGCCAGAGCTCCCACCTGCAGCTGCACCAGCAGACCCACACGGTGGAGAAGCCCTACAAGTGCAACGAGTGCGGGAAGAGCTTTGGCAAACGCTCCACCCTGAACACCCACGGCCGGACCCACACGGGGGAAAAGCCCTTCAAGTGCTCGCACTGCGACAAGCGTTTCAGCCAGAGCTCCCACCTGCAGCTGCACGAGCGGACCCACACGGGGGAGAAGCCCTACAAGTGCCTGCTGTGTGAGAAGAGCTACAACCAGCGGTCCAGCCTCATCATCCACGAGCGAAGCCACACGGGCGAGAAGCCCTACTCCTGCCTGGAGTGCGGGAAGAGCTTCAGCCAAAAGGCCACCCTGGTCCTCCACGAGAAGAGCCACCGGGGGGAGAAGCCCTACAAGTGCCTGGAGTGCGGCAAGGGCTTCAGCCTGAGCGCCGACCTCATCCGCCACCAGAGCATCCACACAGGGGAGAAGCCCTACACCTGCTCCGAGTGCGGGAAGAGCTTCAGCCAAAACTCCCACCTCATGGCTCACATCCGGACCCACACGGGCGAGAAGCCCCACAAGTGCCTGGAGTGCGGCAAGGGCTTCAACTGGAGCTCGGAGCTCATCGCCCACGAGCGGACCCACACCGGAGAGAAGCCCTACCAGTGCCTCTACTGCGCCAAGAGCTTCAGCGTCCGCTCCAGCCTCAGCAAACACGAGCGGACCCACACCGGAGAGAAGCCCTTTGTCTGCCCGCAGTGCGGGAAGGGCTTCATCCAGCGCTCCAGCCTGGTGGCGCACGAGCGCTCCCACACCGGCGAGCGGCCCTACCTGTGCCTGGGCTGCGGCAAAGGCTTCCGGGAGAGCTCGCAGCTCATCGCCCACGAGCGGACCCACACCGGCGAGAAGCCCTACGTCTGCTCGGAGTGCGGCAGCTGCTTCAAAGCCAAGGCCGCCCTCCTCCGGCACCAGCGCAGTCACTTGGGCCTGAACTCCTTCATCTGCGCCGACTGCGGGAAGATTTTCTCCTCGGCTGCCGAATCACCAGAGAAGTGTCCCGAGTGCGTGAACCTGAGCCTGACGTCGGATCTCTCGCGGGCGTCAGAAGAGGCCGATCTGGAAACGGCCGAAAGAGCGGGAGAAAGCGACGACGCTAAGATCTGAACGGGTGAGGCCAGGTGGGCCTTGGGCCTTTTGCTTTTTTGCCGGTCGTAAAGTCGGCTTCCTCTTCGGACCGAGCGGACCCCGCAGAAGGGACTGTGCTACGGCCAACAGAGGACCTGTTTTGTCGACGGGAGGTGGCTGTGGGCAGCTGAATGCCTTCCCCTCAGATGTGATGGCCGTCACAGTTTCGGTTCCTGCCTTCCCCTCAGATGTGATGGCCGTCACAGTTTCGGTTCCTGTTGCCAAACCAGGCCCGTTTCAGACCCTTTGGAGGGGAACTGGAAATGGAAACCAGAATCAGGTGGATATGAACACAAAAGAAAATGCCGGAAGTTTTAGTATCGTCCTTTGTTACCCAGGGCCTAGAATGCGGCTCCTGATCAACTGGAGATTTGGGTTTGTAGCAGAGGAACCACGGGACACTTCTTTGAGGCTCCTTTTTTGGTCCACGAGCCCCCTTGCTGCCTATCTGAAGAGACTTCCGTTTCAGAAAGGGGTTTTAAATGAATTTTGCTCAACTTTTTAATGGATTTGAGCTGTAAAGAACTTTACCTCAGTGAGTCCTAGTGGTTGCACATGAAACACTTGGAACCGGGCTGGCCTTCGAATTGGGCTTGAGTCAGCCTGCCTGAGCGCAGAGCCGTTTTTTGGCCTTGCGTCGAAAAATAGTGGCACAGCAGCAAAAATACAGGAGGGTGGACATTGACGGAGGAAAACTGGTTTGGTCACATTGGACCTTGAGCAATTAATTTGATTCCTGCCTCGCTTCACATTTGCTTTAGATAACAAGCTCAGCTGACTGTAGTTTTTTTATTATTTATTTGATAGCTAGAGAGAAGTATGAGCTTTTTCTCCCTTCGGGTGAAATGAGGGTGATTTGTAGGACATCCCAATTAACATGGGAACATCCAGGTCCAAGATGGCGGGAATGAAAGGCAGCTTTCCAGACGGGCACCCCGTAAAGGGAGATTGCAGGAAAACACATGTCTGGACACAACTCATTTCCAAAAAAGCCATTCTAGGTACATGAAGAAGGTGTGTCTCTTGTTGCCAGAGAAGGAAAAATGAAATTTTAACAGTTTTGCACTTAACTCCCTGAAAGTGGAAAGCTAGTAGCTCGGGGCTAGTACAAGGCTATCTCTTGTACTATTTGCAAAAATGCTGCCTAAATAGCTTTATTTAAGGAGCAGTGAATCTGTTCCTTAAATAAACCTATTTAGGCAACATTTCTCCTCATGCTTACCCTACAGTAAGTAGTGTATCTCAACTTTGACATCTTTAAGATGGGTAGACTTCAAGTCCCAGAATTCCTCAGCTAGCCATGCTGGTTGGGGAATTCTAGGACTTAAAGTCCACCCATCTTAAAAGTTGCCAAAGTTTAAAAAAAACAAACACTGTCCTACAGTAACAGAAGCCATCCATTAACCCCTTCGCACTTCATACCTAAACCCGGCCTTTGGCCTTCCCTAACCTCATTCCCTGCTGACTGTGAATTATGGTAGTTACAACACATCTGAAGAGCATGAGTTTTGGGAAGAAGCGTAGAATTCTGGATTTTTTTTCTTTGTAAGTTAAGGGGTCCAAGAGTTGACTGACACTCTCTCTTTGCAAACTAAAACTTCACTCCAGGTAAGTAGATTGTAGATAGATACAGTAGACAACTTCTGAAGTTGGGGATCCATATCTTTTCCTCTCAAATGGTTCTGGGTAAAAAGGTAAAGCTTTGAAAATTGCCACCCTGCTCTGCAAAAAAAAAAGAAAAAAAAAGAGGTTTTATAAGACATCAGCTTTGGGTTGGCCACACCTGGCTGAATCCAGTTGTAAACCTGTTTAAGTGTCCTGAAGTTCTGTAGAAGAGGGGGAGGGGGGAAATGTCTCCGTGAAAGAATTTTGCCTCACATGAGGCAAAATTCCTCACGAATTTTGCCTCACAAAGGCAGCTGGGATTCATTGCGAAGTGAAATCATTAAAGAAAAAAAAAAATTGACGTCTGTAGGACAGAGGTTCCTTTCGACCAGAGATCTCCAAACTTTAAGACTTGTGGACTTCAATTCCAGAATTCCCCAGCCAGCCAATTCATGCTTATTTCCTTCCAAGAAATTCGCTGCGCAGGCCATTCTTTCGCGTTTTTATTCAGAGTGTTGGTGCGCACATGGAGATGGGTGTGGTTCTGTCACAGAAATTGTCCCTTGCCAAATTCTTTCACTTGCAACGTAAGCCATATATAACTGTCCGAGTGTCCATCCCTAACTTTGGTTTGTCCAGATTGTGGCTTTAGGGCTTGCTATCCTTAAGAGTTAGGATGAATGTGAATAGAATTGAGTTGGAAAGCAACTGGGAGTATCCAGGCTGGATTAATACAGCTTTAGCAATAGCACTTAGACTTATATATACCGCTTTTACAGTGCTTTACAGCCCTCTCTAGGCGCTTTACAGAGTCAGCCTATGGCCCCCAGCTATCTGGCTTCTTATTTTACTGACCTCTGAAGGAAGGAAGGCTGAGTCAACCTTGAGCCGTTCAGGATCAAACTCCACGCAGTGAGCAGATTTAGTTTGCTCTATAGCTTTCTAATCACTCTGCCACTACAACTCTTAGTAGAGGCAAAGTCAGTGATGGCTTTCCATCGCTTCTGTACATAAATTGCACCTGAAAATGTGGGGGTGCTCTCTGGGCTTGGTTGTTTTCTTGCAGGCTTTCACTACCAAACTAGGTAACATCATCAGTGCTGGCAGAGAGTGGGATTTACCCCTTCTAGCACCGATGATGTTACTTAGTAATGAAACGTCTGCAAGAAAACCATCGAGCTCAAGGGCCCCACAGTTCTACCCTGAGCTACAAATACTCTCTTCTGTCGGTACACCTGAAAATAACCATGGTTTAAAAAAAATTAAATGTCTCCAAAAGCTGATGCTTTGCAAGGCTGTTACATCTCACGAAATTTCCGTATTCCTGCGAGACATCACATAAGATGTTAGACTGCCATAGCTGATTACTTGATGTTTTGTGAAATTGAGGATCTTTTTTTTAAAAAAATAATAATTATTTTGTGAGCGCTCTTTGGAGTTGTGGAATCTGGAAAGACTGCTGTCCCCTGATGTCAAATATCACCCTGTATGTGGCACTTGTATAGGCTCCTATAATCTGTCTTCAGCAGTAGAAAATATTTTTTTTCTCTTGTTTTTTTTGAACAAAATCTAATATAGGTACAAGCAATGCCTCCCTCACGGGCTTCTTCTGTTAGTTTGGGTACTCTAAAAGAGCACACCGCCATAAGGACTTTACCGTGCTTTCAGGAATTATGAAATTTACACTGAAAATTTAAACCCTGGGGGACTGACCCTCTGCCCCACGAGCGCTGCCTCCGTCAATCATCAGTTGCCTTCTCATATTAGTTCACTGCTTCTCAACCTTGGCAATTTGAAGGTAGGTGGACTTCCAACTCCCAGAATTTCCCAACCAGCCAGGGGGAACTCTGGGAGTTGAAGTCCACCCACCTTAAACGTTGCCAAGGTTGAATAACACTGCATTGGGGTTTCTGTAAATCCATCTTTCAGACTATAAGCAAGACCTACATGTATGAATTGTACATTGTTAGAAATGGGGAGGTCTCCTTGATTTTGTCTCCTGCTCTGGAATATTGCTCCGGTATCCAACTAGGTTGGTCTTTAATCCTCCCTGCCCCTTTTTTTAATTTTTTTTGGTAATGCTCTTATTTTGGGGGGTTCTTTCTCTTGTCCCCAGCTTTCTGGCTTTGCTTTCAATGTGAATATGCTTTGTTTTGCATCTCACTTGGGCTCTTGGTTTTTCTTCATTATTTTTGAGCGTTAATAAAAATAATAAAATGATCTCTTAACATGCCAAAATTCTTCTGCCTTGTCATCCATCTTGGCCTTGGTGTCTTCCTCACCATCCAGATATGCTGCTTTCTCCTATTTTTTCAGGACATATGAATCGTTCCATTTGAGACTTGTTCTCCTTTTGCCTGTAGTCCAGTCGTAAATCCAATCTGCCGATTTTGAATGTATTGTTTGCAATCTGTAACCTTTGCAACATTATCAATATGCAGTGTCCATGCCCCCAAGTGTACACATTTATATGCATATCTCAGAAATTAAATAAGATTGGATATAAGCCCTAAATCCTAACGATGTTTGCATATCATGTTCATGTTGCTCCAGAAAAGACCATTTATTTTATTTCTTAATATCCTGCCTTTATTTTTGTTTATAAATAAGGCAGTGGACATAGCTAGTACTCCTCCCTCCTATTTTTCCCACAACAATCGTGTGAGGGGAGTTGGACTGAGAGTGAGGGACTGGCTGAAAATCATGTAACTGGCTTTGATCCCTGGGATGGGACTAGGACTCTCAATCTCCTGGTGATTGGCCCAAAGTCATCCAGCCAGCTTCCATGCCTAACGCAGGTCTAGAACTCAGTTTCCTGATGATTGGCCCAAAGTCACCCACCTGGCTTCCATGCCTAAGGCGCGACTAGAATTCACAGTCTCCTTCCAGCGCATAGTTCTTTTCAGTATTTGAGTTGCTTCCTAAACTAGTAAGCTCCCTAAACAGTCCACATGATGCAGTTGGTAGAGACTAACTTGGCAACTTTTAAGATGTTTAGACTTCAACTCCCATTCCCAGCTAACTTCAATGTCCTTGCCAGCCTGGGGAATTCTGGGAGTTGAAGTCCATACATCTTATAGTGGGCAAGTTCAAAAAGCACCTGGTATACCTAACTGGAAAGTAAGCCCTAGCATGATTTTTCAGCCCTACCCCAAAATTAACCCCCCAGTTAAGATTGTCAGCCAGATAGACGCACTTACTGTATTTCCCTGAAAGTAAGACCTAACTGGAACATAAGCCCTAATGCATCTTTTGGAGCCAAAATTAATATAAGATCCGATCCTATTTTGGGGAAATAAAGTGGATGAATTGCTGGAGATGAGGCCCGCCAATTGGTAACCAAGGAGAAAACATGGGAATTTTTCCAAACTACTTTATTACAATTTCTATTCCTCATTTTATTTCCACATTTAATTCATATTTTGCTGCAATTTATGCAAGTTCATCATACTTCTGGTATGTTTATTATGAAGTAACATTTCCACAACACTCCCAAGTTTCATCTGACTAAAGCAGGGGCCACCAAACTTGGCAACTTTAAGACTTGTGTCTGTGGAGATTCTCAGTCCTCCAGATCATGATTGTTCCAAAGGTGCTTGCTTTTTCCAGAGGCAACTGGACTTTCTGGTGTTTCTTTTGAAGACGTTTCACTTCTCATCCAAGAAGCTGCTTCAGCTCTGACTGAATGGCACAACATAGAATAAACCCATCAGGACTAGATTCAGCAATCGCGCATTTAAAAGACAAAGGCCACTCTTGAAGACAGCAAAGTCCACATTTTGGACAGAGAGGACCGCTAGTTTGAAAGAAGGGTCAAAGAGGCCGTGTATGTCAAAATTGAACAGTCCTCTCTCAACAGTGGGGGGGAGGGGTACAACATCATCTATCTCCAGTCTACAACACAGTCCTTTCAGCAGTTCCAAGAAGGCTCCACACCCATTTGTACTACTCAGGTGACCCTGAGGGCACAGATAAACCTCCAAATGGAGGTCTCAACAACTCTCTAAAAGGATGCAAATGACCAGCGGTCCGCGAGGAATA
>JANHFL010006817.1:290096-306336 GCA_032468155.1 Oxyrhabdium leporinum | reverse complement strand
CTGGGGCAGCCCCTCAAATATTGGAAGACTGCTCTCCTGTCTCCCCTGGTCCTTCTCTTCACTAGACCAGCCAAGCCCAGTTCCTGCAACCATTCATCCTATGTTTTAGCCTCCAGCCCCCTAATCCTCAACACCCTTTTTATAGCCTGGTGACCAAAACTGGATGCAGTACTCTAGGTCTGGTCTTACCAAGGCTTTATCACTCCCCATACACTTCTCCTCCTCGCCACCCTGCCCCAGGGTAGGGAGATTATCCCAGGAATGCATCTGTCCTGCAAGCTTTCAATCCCCAGCTGGGTTGCCTGCCAGCCACTAACTGCTTCGGTATCTACCAGCCAGCAAGAACCAGGAGCGTGCACGCCCAATGGGGTTCCCATTTCAGGGTCTCTCCCTCCCTTTGCATGCCTGGCTGAACACACCTGTGCCCAAGCCAAGTGTAAAACAAGGATTCTGGCCTGCAGGTGTGTGCGTGCGCATAGCCAGCCCGGCGCTCACCTTAGCATGTACAGACAGCTTTGGGTGTCAGCCGATCTGATGACCCCAGCCTCAACCTTCAACATAGGTGTGTGTAAACTTCAACAAACGTTGATTCAGATTCAGAGGCATAGAATTATTTTAACACGCGTAAAGAGAAGGGATGTGTGGGGAATGTATATTGTCTACACCACTGAATGCATCTCTTCCCCACCCGCCCCTCAGCATCTTCCTTCCTTCCCCAGGTCAGATACGGGTAGTCCTTGACTTACGACCGTTTCACTCAGTGACTCTTTGAAGTTACGACGGCACTGAAAAAAGCGACGTGTTTTTCACGCTTACGGCCGTTGCGGCATCTCAACGGTCACGTGATCCAAATTCAGACAACTGGCGTATGTTCACCGGAGGATGTTGCAAGACGGGGTCAGGCGATCCCCTCTGGCGAGCTTCTGGCGGGCGGAGTCAAATGGGGAAGCCGGATTCGCTTAACTGCCGTGCTACTCGCTTAAAACCGCAGCGACTCGCCTAACAGCCGTGGCAAGAAAGGTCGTAAAACGGGGCAAAACGTACGCCGTCTTGCTTAGTGACAGGAAATGTTGGGCTGATCGTGGTCGTTGTGTCGACCTGTCAAGTCTTGGCAGGTGAGAGGTGGTCTCGTGAACGTGAACTCCGATTGGATCTTAGACCGGCTTTGTGTCTCGGGCGACTCCAGGGTCCCTGGGTCCTTTAATGTTCAGCCCGCTGGGCCGCCCGGAAAAAGTGGTGTTTCGAGTCAGGGAGAGTCGTGTGAACCTGTTTCCAGGGATCTCCTTTAATCCCACCCTCGCTCCAACTCACCCCCCCACCTCCAAAGTTCTGCTTTTCTGCAGCTTGTCTCTTCTTTTCCTCCTCCTCCTCCTTCCTTTTCTTCCTCCTCTTCTTCTTGGCCACTCCAGAGTTCCCCTCCTCCTGCACCCCTCCTTCCTTCCTTCCTTCCCACGTTGCCCCCCCCACCCTTTTTTATTTTAACCACATGGATTTTAATTGGTTGCTATTTCCATGATTCAGACTACTGGTAAAACTTCTGGATCGAAACAACTCACTGGAGGTGAAGATTGACATTGACCGGTATGTTATTCTACTGCAGCCTTTTATAAAAATGACTTGTTTGGTCAGGGTTAAAATGAGAAATATTTTTTATAAAATTCTAGTAAACCTAAATGAACTTTTTGCCATACTTGGTCAGAAATGACAACAATTTTTGGATTTGTGAAAAGATCCAAAGGGTGTGTGTGTGAGGTTATAGGGAAAAGTGAGCTGTGTGTATAATATAAGCCGCTCAGAGTTGCCTTTTTGGAGAACTGGGTGGCATATAAATTTAATAAATAAATATAGAAGTGGGAAAATATTAATTCGCTTGTACTTGTTGCAAGGAAGATCTGGTGTTGCTTCTTTAAATATTCTTTTTTTTTCTTTTACATTTTGTATTTTTTTTCTATTCTTTTTTCCCCTGATTTCTGTTTGTGTTATTATTAAAACACTAATAACAAGTATTTTTTAAAATAAACCTCTAGGCCAGATGTGTCCAACCTGTGGCCCATAGGCCTTACACGGCCCTGGACAACTAATAATGTGGCTCCACAAGATTGTAAACTTTTAAATTTATTTTGTGATTTATACGTGGCCTTGCAAGCTGGATTGGACACCCATGCTGTAGGCTTTATAGATCTTAACTTACTAATGGAGCTTGTAGCATTGTGGTGGGAGGAGACTAGACATGGGGGATCACCCATTGATTCATCTTCCTTGTTCTTACCTTTTCAGGGATGCTGCTAATTTGAACGGGTAAGAAATTGCTGAATAAAAGCAATGGGGAATAATGAGGCTTTCCTGTCTGGGAGGGTAGTGGACCATGATTCTTAATTTAGAGATTGTAAAGCTTTATTTATCTGGTTAATGGAGAAGGAGTTCATAGTGGGGCCCTTCAGCTACCTTCTTAGAGATAAGTGAGTTATTGATAGATGTGAGATTTGAAGAACTTCCTTCAGCCTTCAGGCCCATCTCCCAAATCACCCACCTAGCAGAACCGAAAAGAAATTGAGACTGGAAAACTGTGGTGGATACAGAGGAGGGGAGATTTTCGGAGAAGGCAGTAGTGTGCCTGCCCTATAATTTGAGTAAACCAAGAGTAGATAACTTCTCATCTAGAAACTCATCTTGGTTCCCATCAAGTTCCCAGTCTGATTTCTTTATTGGATATTTTAAAAATTGCACAGTGCTAAATGAGATGTTGTTAGAAATCAGACAACCAGTCTCCGGGGCAATTGTGATGCCCAAGAATGTCCCTAGTTCCTTCATAAACTCTATGGGCAGTTTTTGCACATAAAAGGTGGGTATTTATATTTCAGTGTTTTGTTTGAGAGTGTGCCCAGACAAGAGGAAGAAAGGTTCCTTGGAATGGTAAGGAGCCTCCCCAGTTTGCCTCCTGGAAAATTAGTGTTTGTGACACAGTCACATATTCACCATGGCAGCTGTTTTGTGAATGGTCATTACAACCACTTTGGAGAGCATTCACAACCTACTTTCATAATTCCAAATTTGCCAACTGTTCAAAACGTTTATTATGAATGTGTTAAGGCAAGACACTAGATCTAAATACTTACTTGCCTGGCAGGGAAGATACCATGATCATGTTTTATCTAAATATAAATAAATCTCTGACCACCAGGAAATGGCATGTGTTGTGACTGGTCCTTGTATTTCTGTCTTCTCACTCTCTGTTTTTCATTCTGAAGGTTCCGGAGGTTCAATATTTTGACATCTAGCACCAAAACCTTGATGATGGATGCTCCCCAAAAGCAAGGACTCGTTTGTGATTTTAAGTACATTGTATGGAAATATTGGCTGATGATTTGAACTTTTAGATATATGGGAAGGAGAAAGGATAGTTGGAGCAAGAGGATCCATTTAAATGCTAGAAGAGGGGACTGGAAATACAACATTCCCCCACAAAGGGGAAACCTACCCATTGCCAGCATGGAAACCAATTTTTTTTTGCCATCCTATTCTACTAAATTTTGACAATAGATAAGAAATTTGGTCTATATTTCTTGTACACTATATTCAGTGGTTCTCCATTTGGGATGCTTTCTCCCCCCCCCTCCCCCCCATTTCACATGCCTAAAATATCACCATGTTTCTCCTTTTTATTCTTTTCCTTCCATGTTACTCCTGCAGATTTTAATTTTTTCATAGTTGCGTTTTAATCAGGGGAGTTGGGGGAGGTGAAAGTGTGTTGAAAATTAGATTTTCTTTACTTGTGTTTCTTTTATGCCTCCTGTGAATCAGCTTTATTGGGTGAAAAGAGCCATGGGAGCTCAGGTGCTAAGGCTGTAGCAATTGAAGCTGAGCGGGAACAAAGGAGGAAATTTGGCTCCTGCTGCTTCCAAACCTGCTACAGTTGATCTCAGACCCATAAGGGGTCAGTGATTCTCAATCTTTTCTTTACCAGGGGCCCCCTTTAAATACAGGTTAGTCCTTTTGACTTGTGACCACAACCGAGCCCAAAGTTTCTGTTGCTAGGTGAGACATTTGTTAAGTGAATTTTGTCCCATTTGACAACCTTTCTTGCCTCAATTGTTAAGTGAAACACTGCAGTTGATAAGCGACTAACCCGGTTGTTAAGTGAATTTGGTTTCCCCATTGACTTTGTTGGTCAGAATGTTGCAAAGGGTAATCACATGACCCCGAGACATTGCAACCATCATAAATATATGCCAGTTGCCAAGCATCTGAATTTTGGTCAGGTGATCATTGGGAATCTGCAATGGTCGTAAGTGTGAAAAAAGGGCACAAATCACTTTTTTCAATGCCGTTGTAACTTCGAGTGGTTACCGAATGAACCGTTATAAACCTGTATCTTTTGTAGCCACGGACCATGGCTACAGATTCCCAAGAATTAAGATTTAAATCATAACATTTCTTCAAGCCTTCGCGGACTCCCTGTGATGACATCACGGCCCCCGCAGATCACAGGTTGAGAACCACTGAACTAGGTCATAACAAAGGGACTGAGTCGATGGCTGACTTGGAAGCTGCAGTTTGGGAGGAGGTGGTAACACAGTAGCTATTCCCTCCCTCTTGTGCTGATTTTCTAACTCAGGTCCTGTCAGGCCCCCATCCAGGTTTGTCTGTTTTTAAAGAAAAAAAGTGTTGGGCAAGGAGGTGCCCTTAGTCACCTGTACTTCCAAGCCCCAAGGCAACCACCTGTCTTGCATTCACTGCTTCTGCCAACACAGAAAACATTAGGGAGTTCTGTTGGCTAAAATGTTGACCTATTCTTTATCTAGTCATTAAAAATATAATGTTTTAACTATTTCAGGAGGTACGTTGTTCCAATATTTGGTACTGTCGCAGGAAAGTGGCATTGCACATCAAACCACCAAATAATCTACATCCCCTGTTCTAAAAAAAGATGTTAAGATAATGAATGCTGTGATACAATTGTTGTGAGTCAGGAGCATAAAACAACCCCAGAGAACATTTGTTTTCTCAATTGCATAAATGAATGGTGCTATGCTTCACCCTTTTATTTAAATAATCTTTTAAAACCGACTTGAAAATTGGAGAAGAAATTGAGGAGAAGCTGAAATTGGTGAAAAAAATGATTTGGAAGACATGCTTCTGATCTCACATCAGCTTTCTGCTATTCATTAAAGTACAGACATCTTTTTCCAGACGTTCATGTTGGTCTGTAAGAAAGACCCCATTACTTCAAAAGTTGCATTAAAAATGTCCAGCATCAATGATTCATTTATTTTAAAGCAGCTGCATGGTTTTTTCAAAGCTTTCATGGAAGATCAGCATGCTTTAATGAACAACAGAGAGATAATGTGCTTGCACAAGAAAGATCTCCATTATTTTTTCAGAACTATTTTCTAAGGGGTCACAATCATAAAAGCTAGGTTTGTTTTGTAATGGGCTGTTTTGTTTGTACAGCTGAATAGGATGATAAGTATTTCTTTGAAAAGATAACCTGCTGATGTGCTGTATTTGGAAGGCAATAGGTTGGAAAAGACTTTCAGCAATACAATGATTTGGTTTGATCTGATCTGATCTTTGTTCCCTTTCAGACTTATTAATAAACTTCTCTCCTCTCCCCTTCCCTTCTCTTCCCTCTAATGAAGACATTGAAAGAACAGAAAATCTCCTGTGCAGGGAAAAGCAACAAAGGGATTAGCGAGGTGAGATTTCAGTTAAATAAGAGATGATTGTTTAATGTAAAGATGCCCTATATTAATTGTGGACCTGGCCACAGGTTTGGACTTAATAATCAATACCTGGAGGCTGTATTATCTCATTCCCAGCAAATGTTAAGAATGTGCTTCTTAGGGTGATAGAATATGTTTAAAAATTGGGAAATATGTCTCAAATTAAAAATGAGGATTAATTGCAAATTAAAGTACTTCCCTGATCTTTGCCCCCCATTGCTTACACTTCTGTTTACTTACATTCATGTGTGTATAATTCCCCCCCCCCCCCTAAACTAAAGTTTCCTTCAAGTCAGGCTCTACTCCTGGTTGTCCTCATGGATATGTTCATGCAGTTTTCTCGGAAGAAAAAGGAATGGTGGTTACTATCAGTCCTCAGTGTTCTGGCTATCTCAGTACCCCTATGATCATATGATCATGATCTGGGTACTTGGCAATCCACTCACACTTAAAATTGGTTGTCAAGCACCCTATGATCCCATGTTCACCATTTGCAGTTTTCTCTTCCGGCTTCTCCCTAGAAAGTCAGTGGAGAAATTAGCAGGGAAGGTTACAAGGCACTGGGATAAGCTCACCCATTTCCCCCCCCGACCCCTCATCATTTCTGTGTTCACAGCAGTCAGTTGCACACCCTCCCTGACCCGTGCCTCCCAGAGCTGCTTACCATCCCCAGCCTGGTCCTTCACTGACCCTTCCTAACCTGTGCCTCTTGTGCATCCCTTCATCCTCTTGAGCACCGTCCCTGAGCCTTTCAAACATCACCTTGGGCAGCCAACCCACGCCTCACACATCCTCCCTGACCCATGCAGCATCTCTTGCATGCTGCCTCACTTCCTTGCCCCACCTGGCAGCAGCCACTTACCATACCTGCCTGCAGACCTGGGACACAGAACTTCTTAACTAACTTCCCCGTTTACTTTGGTTGTGGGAAACCAGTAAGAAACTGCCTTACCTAACGATAGGACAGCAACCAGGATTGCTGGGACCAGGGTTTGGGGGACTGCCATTGCTAAGCAGTGTAGTTGTACTTTATGACCACTTTGCTTGGAGATGGAAATTCTGTTCCTAATTACCATTGTAAGGTGAGGAATCCCTGTACCAATTTCTTTCTTTCTTTGAATGTATAAAGAAAACCAACGTGTCACCCGCTAAAGAGAAGATATTTCTTACAAAGGGGGCTCTTGTAAGCTAGTGCTGCAGTAAAACCTGAAAGCATGGCATACAATAGTCTCAGGAGCTCTGATCAGCCTTTGTTCATTTTCTTCTGGGATTTGGGCAATAGGGATCGTTGCCTGTCACCGAAGAATTGCACATTATCACTTTTACCTTGGACTACTGCTATCAAGGTATCAAGTGCCAGCTACAGGTAAGAGAATCTTCCTGATTCCATTACATTTAGGAGGGAAAGGCAGCATTATTATTATTATTATTATTATTATTATTATTATTATTATTATTATTATTATTATTATTATTATTATTCATTAAACATGAAACTTAGTCAACTGAACATTTAAAAATGTATCACAAATACCAGTGACTGGTGCTGATGGTTGACACAGGTTGCTGCCAGCATCCTAGGTATCAATCAAGTATTAGTAGTAGTATTACTATTATTAGTATTATCATCATCATCATCTTGTTTATTCATTAAACATGAAACTCAAGTCAACTCAACGTTTTAAAATGTATCACAAATACCAGTGACTGGTGCTAACGGTTGATACGGGTTGCTGCCAGCATTCTAGGTAGTATTGTTCTTGTTATTGTTACTATTTCTTCATGTGGGCGTTATTATGGCATGTGGGGGAACTTAGACTGGGGAGATCCTGGTTAACTAGATTCTCCTCTGATCTATTTCTGGTCAGTGGTGGCATAAGATGCATCCCTTCTCTCGGTGGTTATAAAACCAAAGACTCAACATTTTTGCTGCTTATGAGGTGGGCAGCTATATAGAACTGATGTAGAAACAAACATTCTCACCTATTTTCTATATGAGCCTAAATTTCTAGATTTTTCTTAATACGAAGGAGAAACTCTGGGATTCACTATCATCTTCTGCATTGCCACTACACTCTCCCTCCCCAAGAACTATCTTGAGAACCTGTAATGGCTATAATCCTTTGTGATCGGAATTATGTCTGCATATCTTGCTTTCCCGCCACTGAATGGACCTACTAATGCAGCAATAAGTCCTCTGTAGCGTACAATGCCCTGGAATACTTTTGTGGTGTGTTCGTATTGATTCCCTCTTTTCCAACCTTTTTTCATCATCAGACATCCACCTTGCCAGTGGTGATTGTTTCCAATGCCAACCAGATCTCCAGCGCTTGGGCTTCCATTTTATGGTTTATTATGCTCAGCAGGGATACTAAGGTAAGAACCTGTTTTCTTACAGCTGTTTCTCAGAAGTGGGCATGATCTCTCTGCTGCAGACCAAATTTCTTCTACCCAGATTGGCCATTTATCATTTTCTTATCGCTTGTATTGGAACCAACTTTCCTCTATTTTGGATGGGGAAGGCCTCTCGTTCTGCTTCCATGGATCACTAGTCTAAGTTCTCTGAAGGAATCGTTTCTCTCATGCCTCCCTCTTGTATGCAGTTCAAGAACGCTGTAGTCATCTGAAAAAGTTCTGCTTAAAACTTCCATTTCTGAAAACTTTCATTGGTGGCACCTCACCTCCGGAACATCTAGAGTTTCTAGAATCATATAAACAAGAGTAGGCAGCCTAATAGAAGAAGAAGGATGTTCTTGAGTGCAAGTTAGATTCTTCATTGGTATTCACTTGTCCTCTGGCAGCCAGCTATTGTGCCAAACATATATGGCAGGATGCCATCACTTTGGGAATGGAAAGCAACATCTATTCTTATCCCACAATAAATGATACATTTAACCTCTCCAAAATCTGAGTTTAAAGCCACCCTCCCTAATATGATGTTCCCCCAGGCATGTAAGAGAATGGTCTCATCATGGCTGAGGACAGAGAACTTTCTAGTGGAAACCATTAAGAAAAGGTTGCAGAAAGCTAGTCTGTCATCTCCTTTTCCTTGGACAGCCCAAGGGGATGAATTACGTCTCTAAAACTTTTCCTCATAGGTATTCCCTGGAGGGCCTTTGCATGAGAGGGGGGCATATTTAAAATAAAATCAAGTACCCGATTAATGCTT
This sequence comes from Oxyrhabdium leporinum, assembly GCA_032468155.1. Lineage (NCBI taxonomy): Eukaryota > Metazoa > Chordata > Lepidosauria > Squamata > Cyclocoridae > Oxyrhabdium > Oxyrhabdium leporinum. The sequence continues at coordinate 297,444 of JANHFL010006817.1, read as the reverse complement.
TTTCACTCCCCTCTTCCTAGAACCAACTGTTTTTCTCCAAACCACCAGCTGCTACCTGGGCTCAGCTTTCCATTGTATTGTCCTGGCAGTTCTCAGAAGCTACTGAGCGAGACCTGGATAAACATCAGCTCAAGATGCTGGGAGAAAAACTCTGTGGTAAAATGGGAGATTTTGTCCCTATGGAAATGAAGCAGGGATTTCATTGATATGGACAGGTCTGGGTTTAAAGTCCTGCCCAAGCATATTCTGCCTCTTGTCTCTTCAATAGAGAAGTTTAGGCAAAATGGGTATTTATAAATGGCCCTAGGAGCTTAGGAATGTAGAATCAGAATAGATGATAGTCATGTTTGATTCATTGGAGGGCTGTGCTCAATTTCTTCAATTCTGCTTACCAGCAGTTTTCACTCTCCTTGTGAGACAAGAATAGTCCTGTTGAAAGAAATAATGGTTCTGCTCGGGTTCACATCCTTATCAAGACAGTTACATGGTGTTTCTCCCTACTTTTTCTTCCCATCAAAGGGCCAAGCATGAACTCACAGAGTGCTATCACATGGGATCAGTTTTCAAAGGTAAGGAATTGTCCTTGAAACAGCTCCTCCGGGGTTTCTGCTGTCCACCTGCTAGCATCCTTGTTTAGCTGTCTTCTGGGGTTTTTTTTTCCTCCAGGAAGCCACTGCAAGCTCCCCAGAGGACAATAATTTCAGCTTCTGGACCTGGATTGATGGGATCCTACTCCTGATTCAAGAGCATCTGCTTCAACTCTGGAAGAACAAGTAAAGATTGGGGAGAAAGGAAAATGCTAAAAATGAGGTCCTCTTGATTATTGCTAGCCTGTGGAGAAAATGCCAAATGATACACAGGTAGTCCTCAACTTATAACAGTTTGTTTAGTGACCATTCCAAGTTACAGCGGCACTGAAAAAAGTGACTTGTGACCATTTTCCACGCTTGCAGCTATTGCCATGGTCATAGGATCAAAATACAAACACTGCAAGTGATTCATATTTAGGACGGTTGCAGTGTCCCAGGGCCAAGTGATTCCCTTTTGGGACCTTCTGACAACCAAAGTCAATGGAGAAGCCAGATTAACTTAACAACCATGTTAACTAACTTAACAATTGCAGGGATTCACTTAACAACTGGCAAGAAAGGTCATAAAAAACTCACATAACTGTTTCACTCAGCAACAGAAATTTTGGGCTCAATTGTGGTTATAAGTTGAGGACTACCTGTATTCCTTGTTAGGGGGACAGTCCTAAATATCTGGGTAGTAGCAGCATCTCTCCTGGATTTGGGAAGATAACCTTATCTTGGAAGGCTGGGGAATACAGCTTTTTTCCATAGTGTAGCATCATGTTGTCCTACACCACTGTTTTTTTTTCAATCTTGGTAACTAAGTCATGGAGACTCCATCTCCCAGTTTCCCCAGGCAGTATGCTGGTTTAGGACTTGTGGGAGTTGAAGTCACCAAGTATTTTTTTTTTTAAAAACACCTGTCCTAGACCTTAAAGTCTATAGAGATTCTCCATCATGGTTGTCCCAAATGTGCTTTTTCAGGAGGCAACTGGACTTTCTTGTTTTTTCTTTTTACTTTTGAAGACATTTCATTTCTCGTCCAAGAAGCTTCTTCAGCTCAGACAGGATAGTGGTATCAAGTGATAAGTGTCCAAGACCTTAACTGAGATTGCAGAAGCCAGGAAAAGAGCACAGTGTTTAGGGTTTTTTGGCCTGGGACAGCAGTTTACTAACCCGTGACTGCATGTAGGAACCAGGGTTTGAAAAGATACAGTGAGGAAGAAGTGAAACCAAAGCTGTTGGAAAGCAAAGGAAAATGAGGGGCTTTTCCTGATCTATATCTTTCCCATTCCCAAACTTGACTAGTCTCATCATGGGATTTGTGAGCCGCAAATATGAAAAGCGTTTGCTGAAAAGGAAAAGAGCTGGCACCTTCCTGATACGTTTCAGTGAGAGTATCTCCAGTGGTGGCATCACCTTTACCTGGGTAAACTTTAACAGTGATGGTGAGTTTTTGGATTCCTATCTTACTTTTTAATCATCCTCAGTAATGCCTTAGACAATGGCTTACCCCAGCTTATTAAGCTTTGGCATGATAATAGACCAGGAGTTTTCAAGCTGCACTCCGAACCGTAGGGTTCCTTAAAACATGATGGGGTTCTATAAGACATTGAGGGGTTGGGGGAAAGTCACTCAGAAGCAGTCAATTTTCTATTATTAGAAGTTTGTCTCTTTTTAAAATATTTTTTTAATTTATCTCCAAAGTTAAAATACAGAATGAAAAAGAAGACCAAACAACCAAACAAAAAACAATAATAAAAAGTGTGCGTAGAACAAATAACAAATATATCATTAACATTAACAAATTCAGTATAAAATGCCCACCCTGATTCAATGCTGAAAAATATATTTCAAATGTCTGATATGTTTCCACCCTTGCGTACCAGGATTACAGCTAATTATTATTTTCCCATCTATATTTACTAAAATACTATGCTATATGAAAAGATACCACCAATGTGGAAATTTATTGTCCGTCTATCAAGTCGACACACCATCTATTCACTTAAAAGAAAATAGTTAACAGGTAACCTAAAAAAAAATAAAAATCTTCAAAGCCTTCTGTTATTGGACTTAACACAGAGAAAGTCCACCACTTCCAGTCTCCTACAAACCATTGTCTCTAATCAATGCTATTAATTTTGACATCTCTGCTAATTCAGTCAATTTTAAAATCCACTCTTGAATATTCGGTGTCCCTTTTTCTTTCCAATACTTGGCATAAACAATCCTTGCCGCATTCACCATGAAAAGAAGTTAAGTCCCAAACTTGTTCTATCGATTTGTCCCTAATACCTAGAAGAAAAGCTTCAGGTTTCATTAATATTTGCATTTTGAGTATTTTCTGCATTATCATTATTGTGTTTATCCAATATGATTTACATACTTACAAGATCACCATATGTGATAAAATGTATCTGGAGTTTGGTTACATTTCCAACACTTGTTAGAAGTTCCTCTGTACATTTTTGCCCATTTGTCTAGAGTCAAATACCATTGATACATTGTTATATAATTTTTTTCTTTCAAACTAATTCAAAGTAAATTTTAAACTGTTGGCCCATGCATTGTCCCGTTAATCTAATGATATATTATAATCAAAGTTTTTCACCCACTTTACCATGCAATCTTTAACATGTTCATCTTCCAGATTCATCTTAAGTAATATTTTATAGTCTTTACCAATCAAGTGGTCATATCCAGAACATATGTCCAATTCAGATTTATCTCCTGCAAAAACAAAGCTTTTTATTAAGTTTAAATCTTTCATAAATTCTATAATTAAAACATTCACAATTAAATATCTTATTAATTGTTCTCTTGTTTTATCTTAAGTCCTTTTCTTCAAATATCAATAAATTGTGATGTCATCCATTTAAGTTCCAACAATTTCTATGTAATGCTTCATGTGATGAAAATCATAATGGTACCTTATCAGCCAATCTGCTTTTGTATTTCAGCCAGACACAACCTCTTGGTTAGGGATTCTGGAATTTACTTTTCATAACAAACAAGTTTGAAAATTCCTGATTGAGCCACTCAAGTCATTATTGAAATCCTCCACCATTAAAAGAATACTTTAAGATCTTTGTTTAGATAATTTCTGTAATAGCAGAGTCCTCTTGCAAGCTCATAAACACATTTGGAGACGTGGCAGATTGAGACCCTCACTCTCATAAGGGAGTCTCTAGATCAGTGTTTCTCCATTTCAGCAACTTTAAGATATGTGGACTTCAACTCCCAGAATTCTCTGCTGTCTGTAGAATTCTGGGAATTGAAGTACATGCATCTTAAAGTTGCCAAGGTTGAGAAACACTGTTCCAGATACTCCATACTCCTGGCTTTCTTTTATGATTCACAATCATTCTGAGACATCTTTAACTTTAGCAAATATCCTCTCAGACTAAGCTGCTGAGAAGAAGATGTCAGAGATGTTTCTATTCTGCTCCTCACGATTTAAAAATTAGTACAGAGGGCCTTGCACTGGGATAGACTAGATGGGGGCAGCAAAGCAAGTAGTACTCCCCAGGAGCGTGGAGAATGAGTATCTCATTATCATTCCTTTTTCCCTTTCTCCATTGTCTCCAGCTCTCAATTATAACATTAGGATACATATTCCCTTTTCCCATTCTTGATTCCTTTCATAAATTTCTTTCAATTACTATCTTTATGAGGGCAATGTTAGTGAGTTGTAGCCGAAGCAGTGACTTTCCAGGCATTAACAGTATAGTCTTAAAAATAGATGCTACTGGCTCAACAGCAGTAACTGTGAGAGGGATCTAGGAATCTTAGTGGACAACCAATTAAATATGAACCAGCAGTGTGCTGTAGTTGCCAAAAAAAGACAATGCAGTCTTAGGCTGCATCAACAGAGGAATAGTATCAAGATCATGTGAAATATTAGTACTGCTATATACTGCTTTGATAAGACCCACTTGGAATATTGTGTCCAGTTTTGGTCACCACAATACAAAAAAGATGTTGAGACTCTAGAAAATGTGCAGAGAAGAGCGAGAAAGATGATTAGGGAGCTGGAGGTTAAAACATACTGCAGAAATTGGGTATGTCTAATCTAATGAAGAGAAGGACTAGGAGGGGCGACATGATAGCAGTCTTCCAACATTTGAGGGGCTGTCACAGAGAAGAGGGGATTGGCCTATTCTCTGAAGGACCTCAAGGCAGGACAAGAAGTAACGGATGGAAACTTATCAAAGAGAGGTCCAACTTAGAACTAAGGAGAAACTTCCTGAAGGTGAGAACAATTAATCAGTGGAACGGCTTGCTTTCAGAAGTTGTGGGTTGTCTATCACTGGAGGTTTTTAAGAAGAGGTTGGATAACTATTTGTTGGGAATGGTGTAGGATCTCTACTTGAACAGAGGGTTGGACTAGAAGATCTTTAAGGTCCCTTCCAACTCTGTTATTCTGTCTTCTGAATCCCCCCTCATCTCATCAAGCGCATTGCCCTCCCAGATTCAAATTTCAGGATGGTGCAGACATTTCTCCATATCACTGAGAACCCAATTTCTGCAGGTGCTCCCGAGTTCCATTCAGTTGAACCCTACACCAGGAAAGAGCTGGAGTTCCTTTCACTGCCTGGTATCATCCAAGATTACCAACTCCTGGCTAAAGAGGTCATTCCAGAGAATCCACTCCTCTACCTGTATCCTGACACTCCAAGGGATGAAGCTTTTGGTTCTTACTATAAAGAACACCGGGAAGGTATTAGTGGCTGCCAGTTTTTCCTTGGGCATTCTCCACCGGGATTCTTATCTATAACCTGCAATTCAGCTGAACTGCATTTTCCCAAGGATGGACTTAGATGTATTTTGATATTTCCAGAATTGCTCTATATGGAAGTTGACATCTAGTGAATGTAAATGTTTGGATAGGGAAGGTTTAAAAGTACATTTTGTCAGAGGGGTGGTGATGTTGATTATGATGACACGTTATAGAGCAACCTAAATTGTTCCAGAGGGTTTTACAGTTTAAAGGAGGCAAAACAGATGGTGCCTCAGGTGTATAAGTGGTGCTCTTGGCATGGCAAACAAATCTTCAGTTAGTTAACATGGGATCTTTCTCTGTCATGCAAATTTCAACAATTGAGCCAAAAGATTAGGGCTTCCCCTTTCCATGCGACATTTCTACTACCAGAGTTCTTCTGAAATATTCATGCTATTCTGAATAAAACGATAGTGCAAACATTTATCTCCATAGCAAGGATACTTGTTCGTTTGTTTGTATCCTGCCTTTATTTATTTTTTTTACAAAAAACTCAAGGCAGCAAACATATCCAGCACACTTTCCTCCTCCTACTTCCCCCAAGACAACAACCCTGTGAGTTGGATTGGGCTGAGACGGAGAGCGACTGACCCAAAGTCACCTAGCTGGCTTTCATGGCTAAGGTGGGAATTGAACTTTCAGTCTCCTCATTTTGAGCCTGATGCCTCAACCACCACACCAAAGAGGCTCTCTACCAAGAAAGCTATGAAGGGAACTCTGTTAAATCTGGTGCAAGGTTTGTAAAAGTATTGGTAGTATTGCTGCTTCTCCATCCTTCACATCCTGTTCTTTTTTTCCCAGTAAGCATGATGGAACAAAGAAGATACTTGAACCGTCGCCTGATCAGAGTCACTATGTGAGCAGTGTCATCTTCTCCTTTCTTTGCTTCTTCAAGCAGTTGGTTGTAATTGTTGCATGCATCACTCCCCAACTACTTCACCTGAATCGACCATTCTACTGCAATCCCACTTCTCATGGGCTCTGTACCTCATGATAGACAGGAGAGGCTGAGCTAACATGGGAATCCTATTTCATCTCAATGGATAAAAGGCCTTCTACAAAGGCCTTGACTTGGATCCAGAGTAATGCAAGCAGACAGTGCTTCTCATTGAGTTGCCTCCTTTTCTCTTTGCCCCCTTTCTAACACTCCCCCCCTCCCCCGCCCCAGCTTTTGAGACAGATTTGACTAGAGAAAAGAATGGCCAGGAAAAGGGAAGTTCAGAGAGCAAATAATTCTTGCTTATGAAACTCCTTGCTGAGGTTATGTGTCCCACACAGCCTTTGGGTTGTGTTCTTTCCTGATTTAACCTCCCTCTCCTTAATCCAGAGGCCGGCTAGCTGGGCACCTTTGGAATAGAAAAGGTTGCTCCCCATCAAGCCATTACCACTTGTGCCTTCCACTCAAGGAGGTGATGTCTCAAAGTCTTTTTATGTAAATCAGTTGACTGGGGGGAGGGGGGGGCACCTGAACACAGGTTTAAAAAATGGGAGAAATAAAGTCTGAGCTGATTGTCTAAGTGTTAAAAGAGATTTTAAGAAGTTTCAACTGAACTTCTCTAGCAAGAGAATTCCCTGACTTGCCCCCCCCCCTCCCGATCTCAATTATGGATGCTACAGAAGGTGGTAGAATGCTTCTTTTTTCTTTTTTCCTCTAATTCATCTCTATCTAGGCAACCAGGAGAGACCCAGACGCCAGATGTAAATGAACTACTCCCTATAAGCAATGAGTTAGTAGCTGATGAACTGCAGAATCCTGAGCCCAAAATGAATAACTTTCTGCTTGACAAGGAAGGTAAATAATGTATCTGTGCCCTCTTAAATTGGGCAATTGTTGTCCCAGAAGTAATCCTTTTGAGATTATGTCCCAAAGGAGCTGTTTTTTTCCAAGCGGCAACTGGACTTTGTTGTTTTTTTTTGAAGATGTTTCACTTCTCATCCAAGAAGCTTCTTCAGCTCTGTCTGGATGGTGGGGAATGGAAAGATTTTTGTTCCT
>JANHFL010006817.1:269619-282171 GCA_032468155.1 Oxyrhabdium leporinum | reverse complement strand
AAGGTTACCCAACTAAGTATTAACTGACATGGTGATAATTTTTGTATATCTCGTTTTTTCTATGGTGATAATTTTTGTATATCTCGTTTTTTCTACGTGTTTCACTTTTCTTCTTTGTAACTGCTATTCTAATGGCAAATCCTTCATAAAAGCTATTGCATTACATTCTTATCTTATCTTTCCATTAATTCTTTACACCCTTTATAGAGCTTTACAGATTGAACATTAGAGGAAATTGTTTTTTTTAATGGTGTTTTGGCAGCATCAAGGAAGAGCGCTTTTAGCATTTTCTCAACTTGTTCCAGGTACTTTTATTGGACATGTTCATTTTGCGTAACTAAGCCACCCTTTTTCCAACCAGATCTTGGAAATTTTCCACTCTTCCTTGCATCATTACAGAAAAGGAAGAGGCAGTCTCTGAATGCGGGTATTGCAGATTCAGTGACAGGAAAGTACAGAAGAGCTGTTCGATTGTGCGCGAGATTAAAAATACACTTTTAAAAATCCGATAATTGTTCCCGCCGGGTGGAAAAAACTTTTCTGACACTGTGTCGCTATTGTGTATGGGCGAGGCTCCCCGATTCCTCCTACATGAGTCAAAGACGTGAAAAGGAGGAAGTCCGATAAAACGACCTCACTCCTGGCCGGGGGAGGGGAGGGGGAGGAATTTCTCTTTAATTGGCTGAGTCACATTCGTGACAAGCGCTTTTGTTTTGTCCCTTTCGAATTTCCGTCCTTCCTCCTTTTAACGCGGCGAGGGAAGAGCGTCCCCGCACGCCGTACGCCTAACATGACGTCTTCGCTGATTGGATCCTCTCCCACGAGGATGGGATGGTGATTGGCCGAGGCGGGCGTATGCTTTCGTTCCCCAGCGAGCTCGGTTGGACGCGGGAGAAGAAATGAGGTCTGTTCGGGTTGCTATAGCTGCGGCGAAGAGGCCGAGGAGGTGAGGAAGCGGAAACGGCCGAAGCGAACCCGGACAGCAAAGCATTGTGGGTAATGCTTCCTCTCCCCCCCCTTCCTTTTGGAGAGCGGAGTTTGTGTATCGTTTCCCCCGAAAGGATGGGAAGGCCGCGTTGTATAAAAAGCGCTCAACGTGTGAATATTACGGCCCCGAGTAATCGGGGTTATGGGAGCAGGAAGCTATGTGAACAACTTCCCGCAGCCTCACTTTTCGCGGTGGGTTATGGGCGTTGTGGGTTAGCTTCTGATTCGGGCCGACCTAGACTGCGGAGGCCAGCCTTGTGAGGCGTCCCTGGTCCGAAAGGGGAAACGGCGAAGGCTCGTTCTACTCCTCGAGCAGCTTCTACTCGCTTTTCCTGCAGGTCGCCAAAACGCGTCAATCGTTCAGATGCGGTTGAACGTCTTGAGCAGCGCAGCCAGCCACGAGGGATGCTGGGAATTGTAGTTCAGCAGACAGAAAGAGCCGCAGCCTTTTTTATGGCGGGTGGTCGTTTGGAAGGGAACGTCCACCAATCTGTCACAACATACAGCTGTCACAGTGCTATCCTTTGCATACCTAATAATAAAAAAAGGGGGGGGGGAGGGTCCGTTATTCCTTTGGGTCTGTTCTCCCCTGTCTTTCTGTTCTTCCTGGAAATAAATAACACTAAAATGGTGATAATGTGGTGTTCCTAGACGCTAACTGCAAACAAAATTGTGTACAATGTAAACTGACAGCAAATGGCAGACCTGAGGCTACCTAGTTACGTCTGCAAGAAAACAAGCAAACTCAAGGGGGTACCAAGGACCCCCCTCATTTCAATCTTCAGCTACAAACATTCTCCTTTATTGGTAACAAAATGTTTATTAGATTTGTTGTGTATGCTGCCATGTTGACTAGAAGTGACTCGGGGAGACCTTACAAACATTAAAAACCGGTAAACATTAAAATAAATTATTATTATTAATAATAATAACAATAATAATAATAATTTGATGATTATGAAATTTACAACTGAAAGGTGAGGAGGAAGGCAGCACAAAGTACATTGGGAGAGGTGGGATCTTCTCTTCATTCAATGGCCACCTCCAAGTGGTGCATCCCCAGTGGGGGTCAGTTGGCAGAGCCAGGTTTTCAGGCCCCTTTGGGGGACCTAGAAGAGAGGGTGTGGATTGCATCTCGGGGAGGGTGTGTGTGTGTGTGTGTCATTCTAAAGCGCAGGCACTGTGGCAGAAAAGGCTGTTCTGGGCCCTGTCAGCTGAAAACTTTTGACCAATGCGGCCCGCAGCATGCCTTTTCTGCTGGCATGGGTGGGGTGGTTCCTCAGATAGCCTGGACCCATGTCACGAAGGGCTATAAAGGTGATAACCATCACCTTGAATTGTACCTGGATGCAAACTAGCATCCACTGTAACATGGGCCAACCTATGCCCCCCCCCCAAAAAAAATCTGCCCGTGCTGCCTCATTCGGCGCTAGTTGTAGTTTCTGAATACTCCTCAAAGGTAGCCCCGTGTAGACTGCATTGCAGTAGTCCAGGCATGAGAGGATCAGGGCTTGAGTGACTGAGCATTTTTAAGTGTGGTTTTTCCCAAAAATAGGGGAAGACTGCAATTCCCCAATTCCAGTTAGTATAACAATGTATAACTTAAACTATGAATTTGGGAATTTTGATTTTGTGTCAGAGAGCTGAAGATAGGTTGGCATATAATACTTCCTTAAGGAAGGACTTGGTTCTGCTTAATTGTGAGGCATGCATATTTAATTAGAAGTAAATCTCACAGAGTACAACTACTAGAGGTACCTCCCAAAACACAATTGTGGCTGTACAGCACAATTTTATTTTTGTTTCTAGTGTATCTCAGTTTCTTCAGTGGCAATTAATGCACACTTAATACATTTAGACTGCACATTTTAGTATTCGAGAAATTTTATCACATTTTTTCCTAGGCTTTACAGGATTTAGGATTTAGTTTCTACTGGTAGTTGAAAAACATACAACATATTTGGTCCAATTTTGCTTCATATTGTGGAGCTAGGATATATCAGAGTCTAGGACAGCATTTGTAAAATATCTGCTAGCTGAATATTACCGTACTTTTTTCAAGTTAAAGCTGGACACATAATCCACTATTATGCACCTAAGGGTTGAGTTTTGGATCATAAATAATTTATTATTAAGAGAGCCACGTTGGTGTAGTGATTAAGGTGCTGGCCTGGAAACAAAGACACTGAGTTCTAGTTCTGTCTTAGGCATGAAAGGCAGTCACTCTCTCTCAGGCCAACCTACCTTATAGGGTTGTTGTGGGGAAAAGAGGAAGAGGAAGAAGTATTAGGTTTATTTGACACCTTGAGTTATTTATAAAGTAATGTGGGGGGAAAATCTAATGGATAATAGATAATAATATTTTACTTAATGCTTTTATGTTTTTGATCTGACAATGCCTCTTTCTTGCAAACAACAGCATTAGAATAATTGTCCAGCTATAGCAGACACCCTTCTCAGGATGCTACATCTCTGTAGAGGGAAATTGAATTATTCATACCAGCTGCAATTTTTAAATTTCATTTTTAATGAGTAGTGCATAGTTTTGACAGTAAACCTTCCTGAATTCAGCAGTGAATATATGCCGATTATATTTATCTGAATGTTCAGTGAAAAAAATGTTCATGTAATTCTTCTGGAAATAATTGTACAGCAGTATACGATATAACCATAGAAAGTATTACGGTAGAATAAACAAGACAAGAAAAAACCAAGAGCTCATTAAATGAATATTTCTACCATATTTATACTACACGGGAAATTAAGGATTGTATTTTTTTCTCCGCTATACAGATAAACACCCACCATGAATTTTGAAGGTCTTGATCCAGCCCTTGCAGAGTATGTTCCTTCCCTACATCCTGCCCTAGATCCCCACCTCAATCCAAGTCTGTTACAGAATGTGGAGCTGGATCCAGAGGGAGTCCCTCTGGAAGGCATTGCTGTGCCTGACTCAGTGCATATCATGGAGGGCATGTATTCCGAACTCCACACCATTGTTTCAGAAGTGGGTGTACCTGTTTCCTTCTCCCACTTTGACCTACATGAAGAAATGCTCTGGGTTGGAAACCATGGAGTAAGTAGATTTTTTGTTTATGTGCCAGGTTTGATTGAATTTTATTATAAGTCTGTATTAAACCATACGCTGAGGAAAGATGAACTTCAAACTAACTTGGTCGCCTTGATGGATGATTTTAGGAAAAGATAGAATACAATCTTGGAAATTAAAACAGATGAATGCTTTGTAACTTAGTTACTTTGTGACCTCACTATATTTGACCAAACAGTGACATGTATGTTAGCCAAAGGAAGAACAAGCTAAGATTAATTGACTTAGCAGACAGTATTACATATTTGAGTAGGTGAAAGAAACGGAAGATTTCATGAGAATAAAAAGGAAACTGGCCGATTGAGAATACAGTGAATTAGGCACATTTGTTTTTGGTTTTTTTTTAAACTCTCGCTCACTGCAGTATCTGTACATTCAGCCCATTGTTGAAAAAGGTTGATTGACTTGCCTCTCTCTGTTTTAGGGTCATGCCACTTCTTTCTTTGGTCCAGCCCTGGAACGATATTCTTCCTTCCAGGTACACAGCAGTGATGACATTCGACAGATCCAAAGCCTGGAAAATGGTGTGTTCTTTCTGACCAAAAACAACCTAAAATACATGTCAAGAGGTGGGCTCATAATCTTTGATTACCTGTAAGTACCTTCTATTTCTGGGAGCTCTTCGATGACAGCAAGATACTTACAGTTTCTTTTAACCTTTTCTCTATATTCAGCAAGGGTTTTTAGCCTGCGTCCTACAAAATCTTGAATGTAATTCTTAGAACCCTCCAAAACCTCCTGCTGAATTGCATTTTCAGCATGACAGAATTTAAGGGAAATCTAATTTAAAAGGATGTGCAAACTTCGTTAATCGGGGAACAGAACATTCCCACAAACTACTTCAACATTTAGTTTCTCTTTGAGCTACGCTAGGCTTAGTCTTGGAAATGTGTGCCATTCTAGAGGTTAGTTTGGCAGTTCTTGGAAGTGAATGGCGCACACCAGAAATGGATTGAGATTTTGTAAATGTATTTATCATATATTTATTATTACAACTTACTTATCGTTCTATTTCTAGAGATTCCTGAGCAGCTTGTAATATTATAAGATTAAAAACAAAAGTGATTATACAATCACTTTGAAAGAATTCAAGGATATTTGACAACACTTTTGGGTGGATTTCAATTCAGAAAAGTGACTTGGACAAATTTTTTAGAGAAGAAAAACAAATCAGCTTTTGAAATATTACTTAAAAGAAATAAATATAAAGATTTTTAAAAGCAAAACAAAGGATTATAAAATTAGTTTATTCGATCAACGTTAAATTATATTTTTTCTTCAAGAAGCTTTTAATAGTTTTTTCATGACCAGGAATAAGTGATGAGGCCCTAACAATCTTCTTTATAGATAAGATACGTCAAGAAGAATTTTTGTTTCATGTTTAGAAAAAGTGATAAAAAATGCAAGTGCTTAACTTGTAACAGAATTTCTGAGAGAAGATGAAGAGAAAATGATAAATTAATTTATGGGATGTTATTTGAAGGGATTAAATATCAAGATTTTCAATACATTGTTGTTTCTGGTGGTTATTAATGGAATTTTTGTTGACTAAAATTGAACGATGAGACTTCGTTTACAGATATAAGATAAGTAACTAAGAGATTTTTTGGATTTATTTTTAGAGAAATTATTGTGTAAAGAAAAGGAAAAGAATATTGTTTTATTTGTTTAAGGTTAATACACACATATATAAATTCTGTTAACTCTTAATGCCATTTTGCTGATTAAAATTGAACAATGAATATTATTTCTGATAGATAAAAGATGAAATATAGAATGAAGATACTTTTGGTTGAAAAGTTGTTATATTTTTCTTAGCATTGATTTTTTTTACCTTTGTGTTTTTAAAGTTCAGTAAAAAATATTATTAAAAATAGATATTTAGGCACTGAATCATGATGTTGGTCTTCCTTGAAATTGCATATCCTTAGGGTAAGACACATTTAGGAATTCTCCCCACAATTTTTGTCCTAGTCTCACCCTCTTTTTGTTCAGAAGTCATCCATTTTATGGAGTTCAGCCTATAGTATACCATTTTTAATATATTATTAAAGTAGTAAAATATAGTAAAGATCTACATTGAATTATGATAATGAAATGAAACAGGAATTAAATATATTCCCATGATTAAATTAAACATAACAAATAATAATCCATTTATTTATATTTCATATTTCGTAACTGTCCTCCATACACTCTAGGCAGCGTACATATGGTAAGTATAAATGTCTTTGCGAAATCACTTCATTTATTTAGCTTATTGAATCTGGATTGCGTAACACCATAATATTCAGTCTTTTTAAAGCAAATACTTTTCAAATGTAGAGAACTTCATATCAGGAAGTTGCCTTTCTTTCCAGTTAAATCTAATTATCCACTTTGGTAAACCCCAAGTTTGGTAAAGCCAAAACTTTTTATAAGACAAGAAATTCTATATCGTAGGAATCGTGTAATTTATCATGCAAAGATTGAGTGGGGATTTTGGTCCACAAACTTGCTCATTGTTGGCTGATGGACAGAAACTCAGAAGCATGATCTGGGCTTTTTCATTTTATGCTTCTGATGCATTGCATAGCCGATTATTTCCTATTTGAAAAATCCCACAGAAACTGTAGCTTAGATTTCACAGTCTGTCTTTTCTCAGGAAGAATTAGGGGCAGTGTCAATATCTGTGATGGTGACCACAGGGTTTGTTTTTTTTTGTGTGTGATGTAACATTGTCTATATTTACTTTAAAAGGTGTAAGAAAGTCATGTGTGAATGGAGGATATCAATCAGATCTGGCCTCAACTGTTCCCTTTTTCTCCTGAAGGATGGATGAAAGTGAGGACATGCACAGCCTTTTACTGACTGATCCTGGCACTTTGCTTGTTGGAGGTCTAACCAGCCATGTGATTGAAATAGACCTCAACACAGTGCAAGAAACTCAGAAGGTACCATGTTGTTTTACTGTGGAATTGATCCTAAGAATCTCAGATTGCTGCACAGCGTGAGTTGGTTAAACACAGATATCTGGTGAAAGCAAGAAGAGTTTCTGCTGAAATGTCAATTTCTCTCAGTCGTATAAACAAACTGAGTCTAAAGCAGAAGAGATACTGTTTAGCTCATGTTAGAGAGAGATAATTCATTGAGAAATACTGTTCCCTCCCAGTGATAATTTTTCAGACAGTACTGGTTCTTGTTACGACCAGTGTGAATACCAATACTTCTACTCTCTCTCTCCCAAAGAGGTACGGTTGAAATAAAAATTATGTTCTCACAAGAATTTTGGGTATGTTAAATTAAATTGCATATTTCAAAACAAACGTGTTATCTGTGTTACAAATGTTAAGAATAAGGTCATAATACAAAATCACAATACAGATATGAATAGAAGAAAAAAGGGGTCACAATGGTAGTGTAGCAACACCCTTTTCCTGGCAGTTGGTGGATGTTTTTGTTAAAAAGGAACAACAGGTTAAATTTTCTCTGTCCCAGGTTTTTTTAACTCCAGCTTATATCTGTATCTCTATCCATTTTAGTATTCGGTGGAAATTCCCGGAGTTACAATTATGAGACAGTCCAATCGTTTCTTTTTTTGTGGTCACACCTCAGGAAAGGTAATATCAACCTCCTTATTTCAATCTCTTGGCTTCCGAGAGCTATAAGCAGCTCTCATATAATATATCTTAGGCTTTTTCATTAGGTTTCCCTGCGTGATCTCCGCACTTTTGCTGTAGAACATGAGTTTGATGCCTACTCAGGTAGTTTGTCCGATTTTGACGTCCATGGCAATCTGTTGGTGACATGTGGCTTCTCCAGTCGAATGAATGGCCTAGCTTGTGATCGTTTCCTCAAGGTGTATGATTTACGTATGCTGCGAGCCATTACACCTCTGCAGGTCCACATTGATCCTTTGTTTCTGAAGTTTATTCCTACCTACACATCTCGCCTGGCCATCATCTCCCAGACAGGCAAGTAGCCAGCTGAATTGTTCTCTGATCTCAAACTTTGATCGTCATCGTGCTGGAACTTTAGAATGCTATTTCATCAAAATGTAACCCTAGAAAATAAGTGAAGTCATTTGGGGAATGCTGTGTTAAAAATCCAGAGAGAATTTATTTCTTCTTTTGCTTTCTGTTCTAGGTCAATGTCAGTTCTGTGAACCTACTGGATTAGCCAATCCTGCCGACATATTTCATGTTAATACAGTGGGACAGCTAATAATGAGCTTTGATGTGTCATCCAGCAAACAAGCTATGGTTTTTGGAGACTCGGAAGGCTGTGTCCACTTGTGGGCTGATTCACCTGAGATCACCTTCAACACTTACTCCCGGGAAACTGACTTTGCCTTACCTTGCATTGTGGATACCTTGCCCCAC
Organism: Oxyrhabdium leporinum; assembly: GCA_032468155.1. Taxonomy (NCBI): domain Eukaryota; kingdom Metazoa; phylum Chordata; class Lepidosauria; order Squamata; family Cyclocoridae; genus Oxyrhabdium; species Oxyrhabdium leporinum. The sequence continues at coordinate 273,714 of JANHFL010006817.1, read as the reverse complement.
CTTGACTGGAACCAAGATCTCATGCCCTTGTCACTTATACCTGTACCTCTGACCACTGAGTCATTGCTATCTGACTGGCCTGCGGCCAACTCTATCCCCGCACCCAGGTACTTCTTCAACCTAGGAGTGGTAAGAAGAGGATAGAAGTTGTGTGAAAGTAGCATCGTTTGAGATGGGGAGTTTGGCGATATCATCCTCGCTGTTTGAGGAGCATAGCATTAAAAGGAATGATTAAAGAGATTTTAAAAATGATTGAATGATTGCCTATTTTGCAGACGAGCTCCACCTGTTGATCCAGATATCCTTCGGACCATGAAGAAAGTTGGCTTCATTGGATATGCTCCAAACCCCAGGACGAAGCTCCGGAATCAGGTAGCAAATCTGAGACCTTATTGTTTTATGTCGGGGCTATAAGTAAGTATTATTAATGACTGCCTCGTAAGAGTTTGCTGTTTATAGTTAGGTGGGGAATCCTACAAATACTACTGAATTAACACTCAGATCTCCATGCCATGGGCCACAGTGACTCAGGTTTTTGAAAATTAGGAATTGGAGATGTCTGATGTCTAAAGGTCTTTCTGTCTGGTTGAGTCTGGAGTTAACATTATTGCAAAAAGTGATGTTGATGTGTGGTTTAGAGCCAGATGGAAGGAGAAAGGAACAGCCAAATGGATTTGGGAGTTGAAGGGTTTGTTATTTTCAACTATATCTGATAGTTTTTGTGCATCTGCTTTGTTTTGGCGTTGCAAAATGTAAAATAGGAAAAGGTAAGTGGACAAACTGAAAATGAGCATGTTTCTGTTTTCTGCAGATTCCCTACCGATTAAAGGAGCTTGACAACGAATTTGATAATTTCAGTCAAGTCCCTGAATCTCCCATAGGAAGAGAAGAGGAGCCGCGGATATATATGGTGGCAAAGAAATACAGGAAGGTGCATTTTTAAGTGCTTCTCAGAATCTTAACCTTTTTCTTTAGAGAAAAATGTAAAAATCTCTGGTTACTACGGTAATATCACAAGCATAATGTTGAAACGGATTATGATATGAGAATTTTCTTGAATTAGGATTTTTTTGCAAGACACTGTAGGGAAGTTTATGTGAAAGAGAAATTATAGTATTGAAGGCCACTGTTTTGCTACATTACCATAGGTGCACTGTCCTTGTGGATTTGTAAGATTATCACACCAGAACATTTTTTTTTTTTGGCTTGTCCTATTTAGGTCACAATAAAATATTCCAAGCTGGGCCTGGAAGATTTTGACTTCAAACATTACAATAAGACACTCTTTGCTGGTCTTGAGCCCCACATTCCAAATGCTTACTGCAATTGCATGATCCAGGTAAGGACAGTTTTGTTTCTTTTTTTGTCACATGCCTTTGAAGCAATTCCTCTTCCTACTGTAATTGTATGTTTATCTGTCACTTATTTATAGGTTCTTTATTTCTTAGAGTCTGTGCGCTGTTTGGTCCAGAATCATTTATGCCAGAAGGAGTTCTGCCTCAGCTGTGAGCTGGGTTTTTTATTCCACATGCTGGATTTGTCCAGGGGGGACCCTTGTCAGGTAAAGATAAACAGATCTTCGTGTTCATCAGATTTTTACAAGGTAGGGAAAGGCAAGCAGAACCTTTGGCATTTTGATGAAAGGTTATTTAGAAGGCAACACAAGAAACGTCTTTCAAAACAGCATCAAGTGTAGGGTTGCATTAAGCTTTCTGGGCAAGGATGATGAATAATGGCCAAAAACCAAGTTTACCAAGTTTAAGACCAATTGTTCATTGGTTGTTTATACTTATTGCTAACTGAATATGATGGGAAAAAGCTGGGAAGAGTCAATTTCATAGAGGCATAGTGTGTTAGAGTAATCCCAGGTGGGAGCTTTCTATCTGGGAGTGGCAATGCTTTGACATATGTCAAGCAGCAGAGCTATGGGGCAGAGTAGGGATTTATGGGTTTTGTAATACAAACAATGATAAATGTTAAATTTGTCAAAATGTGAATGTTTCAGGCATAGCAACTGGTTAGAAGAATTATACCCCATTGCTAGGAGACATCTACACTTGATTTTCAATATTGGTTTGTGGGCTATGCCCATATTTACATTATTTTGACTTTGCCAATATTTGCATTTACCTCTTAGTTTTCAAGCAATATGATAAAATTTGGGGGTTATGCTGTTCATAATTTCAGATGTCTTTTCTTTTTTTAATCTAATCAGTTTTGTAGTTGACCATTTGATCCTGCTCTGTGTGTTGTTCCGCCTTTTCATTAATTAACTTAGCATAATAACATAAGTCTTAAAATTGTATACATACATGCCCTTCATGCTGTTGCCTTTTGGGCTAAGTGTGTTCTGCAAAACAGAAAAGGAATAAGTGACAGTAATTCAAAACAGTAAAAACATGAAATAAGAAAACGAAACATAGCTAAACCTGGTTTATATCATACCATGCACTGTAGCTCTCCATACCTTTCTTTCCTTACAAACCACTGTTCCTTCTACCACATCCATATACTGCCCTTTTTTTCTTCAAATGTCTCTGAAAAGAAAAAGATAACGTTATCATTGGGTTGAGTTGATTCTCTATCCAATGACAGCGTTCTCGATCTTCTTCTCAACTCATTTGTTCTCTCTTCATATACATCCTTGAGATGGCCTCCACTTTCGTAGAGCGGTGAAGACCAGGACCTTCACCGAAGCTTTTGGTAAAGGGGAGTGAGACATCTTGCTTCAGTCCACATGGGCTGTCATGCTTTGGTTTTATTGTAATTTGTTTGTTCATTATGAGTCACCCAGAATTGTTGAGAATCAGGCAGGATGTAAGCTGAATACATCGTTACACATGAGAAATCACAACTACTACTTTTTTTAGCTGGTGTGGGTGTATATACACATCATGTTTTTCCCTAGAACCTAGGATGTCAAAATGTACCAGCATAGTATATGTGCAGATCCAAGCAGTGTGGTCTTTTGTAATCGACAGATGGAAATTTTCTCAGTGTGTCCAATATTTTTTGCTGCGGTAGTGCCAATAAGCACCAGGGCCACTAAAGCCAGTTTATGCCACAATCTTTCAAATTCAGTTGTCAGATCTTGATACTTTGTGATCTTATCTGTGTCTTCTATTATCCCATACTGTTGCAGCATCAATTATTCACACTTTCTTCTTTTCAACCACAGTTAAATCTGGTGTCTTATTAGTCAGGACTTTTTTTTGGGGGGGGGGGGGGTATTCGGAAACCCTGTGCTATTTTCAGCTGTTTGGTTTTTTTTTCATTTATATGTTACCGCCAATGTTTCATTACTGGCTCATGATAATTTTTACAGACTTCCAATTAATCATTTTGGCAACTCATGTTACGTTGTTTATAATCAGTTTGTGTAATCTTTTTGCATGAAGTGAGCATATAGTCTACTGTTTCTTCCACTTTGCATAATCTGCTCTTTGAATCATTTGGCAATTTTTCAATTTTGACCTTGATCGTACTTGTTTGAATTGCTTGTTTTTGCAGAGCCAATATTCAAGCCTTCAGTAATATTCCAGTTGTAAGCTATTGCCAAGTTTTATCTTTATCAACTTTCCCCTCAGTCTTTTGTGGGAATTGCCTGTGTAATGTTTTTCTTGCCAGCATTCTGTTCACATTTTTATTATATGTTTTTGATATTCATGGTTTTTTTCCCAGTTTTTAACTTGCATCAATTCTTGTTCTTGGTTATCTTTTACATAATCAACCAATGCATACTTTTCTTTGTTTGAGTTGAAATAAACCTCTGCCTCCATTTCTGTGGGGCTGGTATAACCTATCAATATCATTATGGGGTGTGATGAGTCATTAGTTTTCTTGTTTTTCAGTCTAAACTGTTCAATTCTTCATGTGTCTAGTTTCAGCAGTGTATTTGTACAACAGGTATGGCCCAGATATCAATGGTGTTCCCACCGTTTAATTTCATGTTTAGCAGTTTTCTCACTCTTTGGATGTATTCTTTACTAATCATATTTTAACTTACCCATGCTTGATGTTATTCAACTTTAAAATACCCAGAGATTTGCAGACTTCATCCAGATGGCTCCTGATTGTTTGGTCATTCAGCATTTC
>JANHFL010006817.1:239585-250896 GCA_032468155.1 Oxyrhabdium leporinum | reverse complement strand
CGAGGGGTGGAATAAAAAACCGAAAAAAACAGCCGGTAGTCGCTGTTTTTTCGGCTTAACGGCGTCTTGAGGCAGACGGATCCCAAAGGACCCGTCCTCAATCCAGCGTTACCAAACCGGAAGTCGAGCTGGCCATCTTTTGACGATGGAAGAGGAGACGTTGCAAGTGGTACGACAGACGTGTGGACAGCTAAATGCTGCAGTGTGCAAAAGGGTATAAGCCTGTTTCTTGGCTGAAATTGAGATTGGAAAGAGAACCAGCAGACTAAAATTAAAAGAAAGGAGATTTAGGCTGAATATTAGGAGGAAATACGTCATGATGAGAATTGTTAATCAATGGGACCGTCTACCTAGACCTGGATAGTGGGATGGTTCCATGTTGCTTTAGGATATTCTTGCATGGACTTGAGATAGATGATCTCCAAGGATCCTCCCAATTCAGTGATTCATTTCAATGGTTCTGTATAAAGATTCTACAAGATTTGCTTGTAGCCACATGCAGGAGAGTGCATTTTGGCATACCTCTTATTATCTGTGTTTCAGGTGTGATGACTGCAAATGTATGCCTTCGTACCTGCCTTTGAACCTATAAAAGTGTGTACTTTCATACAGAATATTTAAATACATGGATAGTGATCATGTTTATGCCTTCAGATAGAAAGACCAAGCTCCAGCCCTTCATATTTCACCTGCAGAGCAGAATTTGCTTAAACAATGCTGGAAATTAAAGTCTTACAGAGGGCTTGCTTTGCAACAAAGATAAAAAGGTGTATTGTTTCCCTGAAAGGCTTCTTAGGCTAAGTGGAAGATGCAGATGTGAAGCCCTTAACTTTTAAGGGTGTAAAAAATATGGCCTGCAGGCTGCATGTTGTCTGCTTCCTTTGCAATTTGGGAAGTTTTAAGGAGTAAGATAGGTGCCCTCCCCTTTGCAGGGGTCCCCTATAAAACTCCTTCCTTCCCCTTCCGAAAGAAACCAATTCTGCCTGCTTTGGGGAGTATGAAACTTGTCCTCCATATACTAGGGGACATCATACATCTGTATCTTAAGCTTATTACAATCTTCCAGCAGAGACTGTTGGCTTTGGGCTTGTTTTCCTTTTGCCCATATTCTGATTTCTGGTCCTAGGATGTGACTTTAAATCCTCTCTTAGGTGTAGCCTTGCTCATCGTGGTTTCTCCATAATTCACAGGGCTGTGCTGTCTTTCTTTGACAGGTGCTGCAGTGTTCTCAAGTGTGTTGTCTCTCTGATCCACGTAACCCTATCATTTCCAATCTCCCTTGAGAAGAGGACCATCCCAAGTCTGCCCCCCCAGAATATGGATATCAATGGACTGAAAGTGTATAAGACAGGACGGCACTGTAATTAATGCATAGTCAACATGAATGCCAGGGTTCAGAGGATTTCTTTTGTGTTTCCCAATAAGTCTCTTGGATCTCAGGTCACATTTTAAACAACCATGGGCAAGAGAGTACATGAGACAGTTTTGGTGCAGGCCACAGAGGGTCACACTTCCTTTCAGAGACCTGTGTGCATTCACCGGTACATGGTGCAGCATGTAGGGATAGGCTGTTCTTGATACAAAGATGGTGACAAGCAACTGATGAAGTGTTTCAAGATCCTTTCTACACATGTCAATGTTGTTAGTAAAACTTGCAGGAGGCCCCTGTGCTCTCCTGTAGCTGGGAGCTGCTCCTTAAAAAATCCAGAGCTGGACTCTTACTGTCATGGACGTTTCATGGCTTTTTAATCTTTTCTGTGTGTAAATTGTGATCAAGGTTACATAAAGACTCTATAAAAATGTTGATGCTTCTAATGCAATGTTGCAATCCAGCTTTTTGTTTGCTTTTTGTCCTGTTAATTCAGTCACCCCATGTTGTTTCATCGTCATCTCTCTTGTTAAGCATAATCAGAGGAGCATTAATGTATAATCCTGGTTTTAATTCAGTGGAGTTGGGCCTGAAGGTGGACAAGTCACCCGAGCAAATTCAGGTTTTATTAGATAATCTTACATCAATGTTGGTCAACCCCTTTTATACAACCTAAATTTTAGAGGAATGAAGTTTATGTGAATCTGTAACAGCATGATTGACAACCATGTTTTGCCAGAGCAAAAAACGTTTATGTCAGGAATATCAAATAAAATTTAAAAAATGATTTAAAAACAGAAGTGTGTAAGCACCAACTAAACTTTTGGCATCCCAAAAAACTCCAATCTCAGGAAAAACATCTTCTAGAAGACAACCAAACATTTCATCTAGCCGAATTGGTAATTTGGAGAAGAAGCTGGACAGTTACAAGAAATACAAAAATTATAGATGATGTTTATCCTGCGGAAAACTGGAACATGCATGTATCCCAATCTTCATCTTTCTGCAGTTTTTTATACCACTGGCTTCAAGGTTTAGGAGCAAAAGGCCCAGTGTTCCAGTGGTTTTCCTTCTTTCTCCGGGGCCAGTCCCAATCAGTGAGGGGTGGAGATCTAGTCTGAAAGCCTTCCTTTGTGAGTCCCTCAGGCCTGTTTTCTTTCCTCACTCTTATTTGTCATCTACATGAAACTACTTCAGTATGGGATTGGGCATCATCAGTATGCTAATGATACTTAATAACACATCGCCACACTAATGTATTCAAGTGATGCTATCAAGTTCTTTGTCAAGGTTTGGAAGCGGTGAGGATCTGGATGGAAAAGATGAGACTTCAGCACAACCTGTTGAGCATCAAGAGCCTGCGTGTGCCTCTTTCGAACACTGACTTGTTTCCCAGGACTTAAGGGACATTTTAGCCCTCTGCTTATAAAATGGTTCTTGGTTGTTTTCCTCAAGGTCATCTCCCAGGTTCCATACACAACTCAAGGAAGACCGAGTGGCTCCATCTCCTTTGAGTTCTGGATGGGTTTATCCTCTCCCAGATAGAATTGCTGCAAAATTTAGGGGTTTTCTTTGCTCCTGCCAGAAAGAGAGATGGCAGCCATGGCCAGGAGAGTCTCTGCACAGATCCATCTTGCGATTATTGCCTTCTTTTAAAATAATAATATACATCTGCCTAGTCATTAAAAAGGATCTCTGCTTTTTGATACATGAAGCAGCAGTAGCCAGATGGTTGAAATCCATTCAGCGATCATAATTCCTTTCATCATCATAGTTATTTCCAGAACAATAAAGGATGACTCTGTCCTTTCAGTAATTTCTTTCCTGCCTAATTTATTTTCATAAATTAACAGCATACAAGGGAGAGCTAGCATCATACTTGGCCTCCTTATTGCTCAGTTGCATATTTGTACTTAGCGGTACCAAGCCCCCAGGCTAATTGGTTAAGAGACCCAAAGAAAAGTTCCTCCTTTAAAAAAAAACGACTTTGAGTCAGAGGAGGAGATGACACTTTCTGAAGGATGTTTTGATGAAAGATGAAAGTTATCTGAAGATGTGACTGCTCATTTTTTAGCCCAGCAATTTTCCATATCGTGGAGAATTGACTAATCCATGCAGATCTAAAATAGAGAAAATATGCTCTAGAATTATCAAGACAGTATTTTATTATAAATAGTTGTAACAATTTGAATAGTCAGGTTGAAAGTCACAAACACAATGCATGGAAAACAATTCATTCTTGAATATTTGCAACAGAGTAATAGCTTGGTAACAATTCTGTAATAGTAAATTAATTCCTTCTGTTGACTGAAACTCAATTTTTAGTATTTTTTGTCACTGGAAAGGGATAGAGAGGCACCCTCTGTCCTCATTTGTAGGTGTTCGGTTGGTCAGGCCAAAGTACTGTTGCACTGCTTACCATTGAGACTACTATTAACTTGCTTGTTTGCTAGATGTGACACAAATTGTAAGATGTAAAAATTCAGAAACGTGCACCCTCCAGAATGCTGCTTAATGTCATCTCTTTCACCGAAGACTCGTACTTTACATATTCTCAGGCAGATACAGGTTTATCCTGCTACAGCACAAGTACGGTATGTTATGTTTATTTCATTTGATGGTACTTCTTTCTTCAGGTCATCTGTACCCTATAATATATTATAGGATGTCATCATGATAATTGAACAATTGAGCCCACAGGGTGAAAGGATGGACTCCTCTGATTTTATACAGCTAAGTCCACTTCCTGTTTTCAGCCAGCTGTATGGAGTAACTGCTTCCACCCTCTGCTTCCCAGGTGCCTTACCTAGCATTTTTCTCTAACTCCAGTTAGTACAGGTTCTCACTGCACGTGTTGCTCTACTGATGATTGAATGGTAAAGTGGAGAATAATTAAACCATGTCTACCTTACAACATTTTGTTTGTGTGGCTATCCCACTTGCCTTTTAAGAAGTAAATCTTGCAGTCGGTAATCAAATGATTTTCTTTATTTTTTTAAAAAAAACCTGTTCCTATTATCATAGACACAAGTATTTAGAAGTGAAAAACAAGTGTAGACCAAGAGCAGCTTGATTTAAAATAAAAGCAATGATGCCCCAAGGAGACCAGAAGAGGGTACCGGTCTACTACGGATCTATGTTGAAACCTGGACTAGAACATTCCAAATTAATAGAGATTCCAAGAAGATTCTTGATGTGCATGGTAGTCATCTTGCACAGTTGAAAGAGAGCTGATATCCAGGTTAGGAAACATCCAGTTTCCTAATTTGGTGAATGTGGTTATTGCATAGAAAAAAGAAAACAATTTTAATTTAGTTTATAATTTTCCCCCATTCTTATAGAGAACAGAAAATCTGCAAATGCAGTGCTCTGGTTCAAGTATTTCTTGGAAATTCCTTCTCAAAAAATTGCTTTAATCAGAGGTTCTGGAGAGGTCCCTTTTCCTTGGTCCACGTTTCCCCCCCCCCTTCCTGGAAATCTCTCAGGATATAAAGCAACCGCAGGATTTCTCTAGCACCTGGGGTCTGTCTAAATATAATAAAGGGAATTTCCCTCTTATGCAGATGTGGCCCCACTGACATGGATTTGATAGCCTGCAGGAAGCTTGATTTTCACAGTGGGCTATATGCCCGCTGAGTTCAGAGGAGCATAGAATATGTTGGTACATATTGCCTTTTTTCATGGGGGACTTAGAATGCAGGAAACCTTATAAACGCTGGCTTAAAGTGGCTCAGTAGTAACTTTTAAACCCTTGAGATTGTCCACTCAGTCTCTTGTTGCATCTCCAAGTAGAGATGGGAAAATCTACCCTGAAACTTTGTAAAAAAAATTTTTTTTCTGCATAGTTGCCATTTAAGATGTTAAACTGCAGCTCCTGTAGCTCCAGAAAATATTGCCAGCAGTCGGGGATGATACAGCTGTAATCCAACACCAGGTCAGCCAAGGTAGATGGTGAAAAATTAGGGGGGGGGGGTTGTCCAAAGTTCTGAGCCTGTGCAAAGCAGCTTCAGAAAAGATCCGTCATTTCAGTTTTTACACAGGAGAAACAGAGCTGCCCTCCCAGTTGCACTCAAGTGTAACACAAATAAGTCCAGCAACCTTTTTTCTTGGTGTGTCCCCATGATATTACAGTCATTTCATTCAAAGTTTGAGAGTGACACTTCTCTAAATCATATGTTGAGGGTAGGGGTTTCCCCCTTAAACTGAGCGGATCTAAAAACCAGTTGGAAGATATATAAAAATGCTTCATTATTCTTTACATTGGAAACCAAGAGCCATAGGGACCAAAGATTGGTACAGGTAGTCCTCAACTTACAACCATTCAAAGTTACAACTGCACTGAAAAAGTACTTAAAACTAGTCCTCATAATTACAGATGTCACAGCATGCCAGTAGTTATGTGATCAAAATTCAGGTACTTTGCAACTGGCATGTATTGACAATAGTTGCAGCATCCCAGGATAATGTGATTGCCATTTACAACCTTCCCAAGGGGCTTCTGAATAGTAAAGTCAGTGGGGAAAGCCCAATTCACCGGCCACTAAGGAAGAGTATCAGCAGATAGCCCGAATCTGCAAAGATGAAGTCAGGAAAGCAAAGGCTCAGAATGAACAAAGACTTGCAACACAAGTCAAAGATAATTTTTAAAAAAGTTTCTTTCAACATATACATAACAAGAAAAAAGTGAAGGAAACAGTAGGTCCACAAGAGAGAAAGTAGCAAGGAAGTAACAGGCAGCAGAGAGAAAGTAGAACTGCTTAACTCATTCTTTGATTCATGCAAAAAGAAACTATAGCCTAACCTACCAAAAACGTAACTGTAAAAGACAGACAAGAAATAAAAATTAAAATAAGCAAGAAAATGGTTAGAGAACACCTATCTGATCTTGATGAATAAAATGGGACCTGTGGATTACATCCCAGAGTTCTGAAAGAGCTGGCAGATGTTAACCTCAGAACCATTGTATCATATATTTCAAAAATCCTGGAACACCAGGGAATTACCTGAGGATTGGAAAAGAGCTGATGTGGTTCCCATATTCAAAAAAGGGGAAAAAACAGACCCAGGAAACTACAGACCAATCAGCCTAACATCAGTACCTGGGAAGATTGTCTCACACCAAGATGATCCAGTTTCACAAGACCCATTCAACACAAACAAATCTAGTATGTGAATTTTAATTCATTTAAGGATCAATGAGGACATATAATCTATCCTCCAGATATGTTGATCTATAACAGGGGTGTCAAACTCACGGCCCATGGCCCAGATGCATCACGCACTGGCCATGCCCACCTCTGTTTTAACGGAGGGGGGAAAGTCACGATAGGACATGTGATGAAAACGTGACGCGAGTTTGATACCCCTGATCTAGAACTACCATTTTTCTCAGCTAATTGTAGTCAGTAGCTGAGCTAATTGAGAAAATCAGAATTTGGATGGCAGCTGTTGGGGAAAACTGCATAAATGATAACATGTCCCTCATCTCAAGACCAAGTTAGATATTTTGCAAATTACAGCATTTTGTGTTTCTTCCATCGTATGGCTGCCGTGATTTCTAACTAAGATCCCACCTTTGAATTGTGTGTTTTCATTTCAAAGTAAATCTATCCATTAGTAGCAATAGAAGTTTCCTTCCCCTAAAATGAAATATACCTTTGGGTGAGGAGATGCTTATTTTCTGATATAATAATTATTTATTAGCATTCTGAAGTCTTCCAAACCTACTGAGTGTGATAAAATCTTGAACTCATTAGAGTTCAGAAGGTTTTTTGTAGAAGTAAAGTTAGTGTGGGAATCAAAACTCTTCTCCTTACTGACCACAGGGAGCTTCATTTGCATTTCTGCATGTTTCCCAATAAGAGGATAACAGAAAGTTACTTCTGATTAAAATTAGGTATTTTCTGGAACAAGAAAAAAAAACAACCACCAGTTCAGAAACTACTGTAAGTTAACAAGCTATTTTTGCTTACTGTTAAAATGGAAAGAAAATAATTTTATTAGATACTAGGCTAAGATGTAGCTATTGTGTAGGCTTAAATTTATTAAATGTTTTTAGAGCTGTAACTGTAGCTATTCCTAGAAATAAGTTTTTGGAACCGTTTGGAAAGGTGGTCACTTAAGCTATTTTGTAACTGACCACTTTCTCTAACATTTTAACCCAACCCAATTCATTCCATATCTCATCTTTTAACAAATAAAGCTTCAATGTTTCATCTTAATCAGCAAAAGTCCATTACCAGAAATAACAATATATGTATTTTAGCCTTAAACAAATCAATTTCATATTTGTTTCATTTATTGATCATTTTCTGTAAAGATACAACAAAGAACTATCTTCTATCCATATCTCATATCTATATACAAATCTTTGTCATTGAATTAATCAAGAAAAATATTAAAATCTCCCAGAAACAACAATAGTTTGAAAATCCTAATCTTTAATCCCTTCAAATATAGTGATTTATAAATTCATTTCTTATTATCTTGTCTTCATCTTCTCTTAAAAATTCTTTCACAGGTTTTACACTTTGTTTCAGTTTTAACACCATAACTTATCACTTTCTCTAAACATACAACAACAAAAATAACCTCTTCCCGTAACTTACCTATAAGCAAATGTTTAAAGTTTCATCATTAAGTCCTGGTCCTGAAAAACCCATTAAAATGTCAAACAAAAATTACAAATTTGAATAAAGAAAGTAGGAAAATCAAAATATGATTGGGACGATAGGCACATTAGTGCACTTAGGGACCTCTTAAATATGGAGCGAGGTCACAGAAGTTGTTAGAATTAAAACTGCAAAAGTTAATGGCCGAGACAACGGACTCAGGTAAGATATTCCAGACTTTGACAAAACGGTTACAAAAACTGAATTTTTTACAATCAAGTTTAGAGTGGTTTACATTAAGTTTAAAGCATTTGTTCGCATGTGTTACATTACAATTAAAGATATAAAAGTCATTTACAAGTAAAGCGTTAGTGTACAATTTTGTATGTAATACTTAAGTCTGGCTGCAAGTGTCACAGTTTTAAACTATCCAAAGCAAGAATTTCAAGCCTGGTAGCATAAGGTATTCTATTATGGACAGAAGAATGCAAGAACTTTTCTTGTAAATACTTCTGAACTTGCTTGATTGTATTAATGTATTAATGATTGCAGAAAGTTTTAACTCTGAGCAAATAAGCCAACTCTCTATTCCTACTTTTGCTTTCAATACTCTTGATGACAAAGAAAAAAAATGGAAAATCAGTTTCTGGGACATACTTAAAAGAAATAAAGTAGTGTCTTAATAGTTGATTTATTTTCATTTTTTTTCTTTATCTTTTCTCAGGAAGTCCTTCATAAGTACAGTATAAGTTTATAAGTTGTAAACCGCCCCGAGTCTTCGGAATGGGGTGGTATATAAATGTAAAAATAAATAAATAAATAAATAAATAAACACTTCTGTTTTGTATGTCCAAGGCAAGAAAGTTGTCCAAGGCATTCTTGTAAGTGGAAAGCCACACATCCAAGTCACTGTTTGCATTTATTATCAGCATGTTCTTTTTAGTCATTAAAACATCAGCCGGTTCCAGTTTTAAGTCCTGTGTCACATCCTTGTCCATATCATCGTTTGTAGTTTTCTTGATAAAGAGGGAAGTCTTTTCTTTAAATATCTTTTTTTCTTTATATTTTTCCTTCCTCCTTTTTTTCTCTCTGTACTTTTTTCTTTTTCATAATTGTCTTAGTTTGTATTAGCTTTTTATCTTCCTATTTTAAAATTTTAATAAAAATTGCTATAAAAAAGAAAAGAGTTATTCTGGAGGGATAATAGTGAATGATTTGATTCAGGGACTATTTAATTTGTTGATGTTATTCTTGTTTTTATTGTTCTTTAAATTCCTACTGGGCTTAGTTTGTATGCGTTGGTTTGTATGGCTTAATAGCTATATACCACTGAAAGATACAAATCTGCATCAGATACAAGCAGGTCATAATTTATATCATCAATAAAAAATTGAAAGGACACGTAGGGCTGAAATTGGTTAAATTCACTTGTTCCTGCTTTAGAAAATTATAGAGCACAAAAATCCATAGCTGGGATGATTGTTCTCTTTTCTTCGTACTTATTGAATGGTATCAATGTTATTCATCCAGCCATTTCTACTAGTATAACAAGGGCAGAGCCATATTTAGTAGCTCTAGTACTTTCAAGATAAGATCGGTATGATTTCCCACTTATATATGATAATGAGATAGGCCAGGGATCAGAGTAATTCAACATTCTATACCAGAGCCTTATAGAAAGACTTCAAGGTGACCTTGAGCTCTCTATGCCTCTCCAACCAAATCTGCTTATACCAATATCAAGGACCATGGTCTGAATCTGGCAGTTATCTACAGTCATTGTGACTAGTATTTCAATGTTCTACAAATTTGCCTAGTCCTCCTCAAAATTCTTTTAAGGAAATAGCTATCCACAAGTTGCACGGCAATCACAACTGTTTGCATTCATTCATTCATTCATTCAACATTCATTCAGTGAGGACCCAGATTGTTGGGTGCAATATGCTGACTCTGTAAACTGCTTAGAGAGGGCTGTAAAGCACTGTGAAGCGGTACATAAGTCTAAGTGCTATTGCAATTCAAGTTCACTGGGTAACGGGACAATACCGTATATCACTGTATATACCGTATATTACATACCTATGCTATGTAAAAAATAACTATATCAGTGTTGAAGTATTTAATTTGTGTGCTGCAGTTTGCCCTGGAAGTTCAATTCAATTCAGTTTATTACAGTCTTAGCCCAGAGACCTCTGGAAGTTCTCCAAAGGGTGGCTCATAATTTAAGTTTGAAGAAAGGTATGAATTCATACACTGAATAAATAATAACAAAGCTATGTATTATAGTTCCTATCTGCCCTTCTTCCGTCCTATAGTAACTTCATACTAGGTTCACAGTAGGTATAAAGATAGATGAATCACACAGAGTGAACCATGGAAATGCTTAATCCAGTTATCATCAGAATGTATCTGACTAACTCAGAGCTGAGGCAGGTCCCAATTCGAATTCCCTAGAAAGGATGGGAAAACACCTCATTAATGAACATTCATTTGCTACCATGTCACTTCCTATTTCGAGGTTTGAGACTTGAGCTGAATTTGGAGCTGAAAAGGCTATCGGCTGAGGTTCCTGCAAATCAGGATTTGTAACTTAAAATAAATCTGTCACAAACCCCAAATTGCAGACTTTGGGGGTTTGGAGACCACAAATCTTGTTTAAAACACAGTATTATGCTGGAGAGGGGAAATCAAAGATTAACTATTACAGCAGTAAGCAGCTGTGCATTAGCGTAGTTGACAAGTTACACAGTATGAACTGTTCAGTTGAACACAAGGTGGCAGTGCCATTCCAAATGACTGCCTTATGACTCTATGCCCATCTTCAAATCACCATATATCAACAGCATTGGCAGCAATGGAGAACCTCCATTAACACAATTGCCTTGACAATAAAGGCCAATTTTTAATCTCTGCCTGGGATGAATGAATCTGCAGTGAAATTAAAGGCCACTTAGCATCAAAAAGGAAACCAGTAAAAACCAGCAAACCTTGTGGCATCTGAAAGACTTTGCGTTGCTGTCTCAGATTGTGCAGACTGCAACTTGATGAAATAAGCAATAGTCCACAAAACCTGATAGCATAGGAAGTTGGTTAGCGTTTAAAGTGCTGCAGGACATTTGTGTTTTGAGGATCAAGGTGCTACTTGTTGGGATTATTTGAGGGTTAATCTATTTATCCCCGACCATCATCCAATCATGGAATCTCATACAAGAACTCAGAGGTTCTTTTTATTTGTTTAATAATACTCCAAGCAGGGACTTCCGGGTTGGGAACCCTGGATCGAGGACGGGTCCTTTGGGATCCGTCTGCTTCAAGAAGCCGTAAGCCGAAA
>JANHFL010006817.1:183539-197753 GCA_032468155.1 Oxyrhabdium leporinum | reverse complement strand
CCCCCCCCCCCCCCCCCCCGATTGCAATCTGGATGCTTGGCAACCTATTCACTTATGACCGGTTGCCAAGCACCCTACAATCATGTGACCACAATTTGCAATCTTCTCTGCTGCCTTCCCCAGAAAGTCAATGGAAAAGTCAGCAGGAAAGTTTCCAAGCTGCTGCCACTTGCTGACAAGACTCCCTCTTGTTTCTGGGGGCTGGCTGAAAGAGCGCCCTACTGAAATCCAAGCAGACACAGAGCTGAAACTCTTCAGAAGGGAGCTCTTTCAGCCAGTCCCCAGGGATGAGAGGGAGCTAAAAATCCAAGCAGCATTTTCAGCTTCTTAGTGGAGAGGCAGCATGGTAATATAAGGAGTGTGGGTTGCTTCAGGGGGATGTGGGAGGCCCAGCATAGATTACATACAAGTGTCTCTCCAACCTATGGGCTGAAAATCCTGCTTGGGTTTTGGCAGGTAGGATTTTCAGCTCCTAAGAGAACAGATCCTCATGCAAAGCCTATGCCAGGCCTCCCAAATTCGTCCCCCCCTCCCCCGAGGCACTCTATACTCCCTACCTGGGACTCTATCATCTTAATAAATGAGACTACTCAACAGCTACAACTGGACTGCCAGATTGTAATTGCTGAGTGAAGCAGTCATGTGACATCTCATTTAATGACCACTTTGCTCAATAACCAAGATTCTGGTCCCAATTGTGATTATAAGTTGAGACTTCCTCTTGAGAGTCATGAATCTGCTTCATCCACTTTTCAAACAATCTAAGTGGAGCATCTGCAAACTAACTCATGGCAACAAACACCAGTTTAACCAAGTGTTGTGCAAATAACTTTTAACTTCTCAGAAATCTTCTTGTCCTTAACATCAGCCACTGAGTTTCATTTTCGTGGGGTATGTAAGAAAACCCTCTCTATATCTACATTTTTATAATATACAGGTGCTTTATAAAGCCACCTGGTAAGAACAACCACCACTGGAAAAAATAACAAGTGTACTAGCATGAGCAAAATAATACTGTTACACAAACATTCCACCAAAGGGATGGAGGAAAAGCCACATTTTCCAACTCTACAATATTATTTCTGAGGAATGTGAGTCCCTATACGCAATAATTCATATTGTTGTATTCTGTCTGGAGAGACAAAGATTCACTACACTGAACTTCCACCTTTACGACTGGAACTCTCATAATTCTATTGGCTGTGAAGGCTGGAATTTCTGGGATAATTACAACACATCTGGAGAGTGCCAGATTGGAAAGTTGCTTTAGACAGACAAAGATAGGTATTGCAGGAGTTGACCAGGCTGAATCTGAGGGAGGGGGGGTCAAACGTGTTATCAGTCTTGAGTCCCTTCAAGTCCACAAGACATCTAAGTCCAGCCCACCTTGAATTCCATTGACTCTTATCTGCCACCAATTTGCTTTGATTGTTAGTAGTTCAGATTCTTGGAGAGAATTTTAGCTAACAATAAACCTATGTATTCATTTGAACTGCCTGGACTCCTGCATTGACAGGTATCTTTACTGCATCAAACTTTGTTGTCCCCCGTCCCCCCCATACTAAACGAACTCTTGCCTTGAGCTTCCAGATGTGAATGATGCATACCTTCTTCATCCACAGCAAGCACAGTGGCACCTCTGCTCAGCAGAGCCTGGACAACAGAGGCCAATCCGTTTCGAGCTGCAATATGGAGTGGCCTGTGTGCAGTGGGAAGAGAAATGATGGTTATGCTACTGGCCAAATTCAAGAAAACTCTTGCATCCCAAGCCCACGTCACTGCTCTCCTCCTTGCAAAGAGAAACATTTAATATTTACTTGGATTTGCACATTTCACTGCCATTACACTAACAGGATCTTCTCCACAGCTCACTTTCATGTACCCTCAAAAATATCATCATCATAAGCATCATCATCATTTTAGCCATTGTATCCACTGCAGGATGAAAGCCTCTTCTGCATGTTTCCAACCTATATGGTCCTGAACTTTCTTTTGCCAATAGGGCCCGCAAGCTGATGTCATCGATCCATCTTGTTTTAGGTCTCTTTGCAACTTCTTATGCAAAGCCACGTTTCGGTAGGAAATATTGAAAACATTTAATCTTCCCATAATTAAGGTAGTAGAAGTCTTTTCCTTTTTTTTTCCCCTGCTTCATTTTCAATAGGATTCAATGACATCTCATAGGACGTAGGGGTTTCTAAATGTACATTTTTTTTTTACTTTGACCTGTGAAATCAACCTCTAATAAGATCTTTAAGCTAGACATAATCAAAATGTCTTCTCAAATGTAAAAGAGGTTTTCTTCCCACATTAGAATCAGCTAAAAAGATGCTTTTCCTGACTCGTTTTTAGTAATATTTGGTAGGAAACAAAGTGAAGGAAACCTGATAGTTTTGATAGGCTGTGTGAGCACTTACATCTGCAGAGCACTGTTTGTTGCATTGATAAGGCCAAGGTCTTGGGTTTCCCCCAGAATCAACAAGGCACACTTTTCATGACCCTGGAAAGAAAAAATAAAAGATGTCCAAAATTGCACTCAGCTCTACAATTTAATTCTGTTAAGGAATATGACACGGGTTTCTTATCACGGCCTTTTCATGCAAGTAAGCATATGTGCTTTGCCACAACGGGCTACAATAAAGTAAGCCTGGATATAAAGGATAGAATTAACATGGAACAGAAACAGGAATACGTAAGCCCCAGCAGGAAAATTCTAAACTTTAAGCAATGGTTTGAGGAGAGGGGGTTAAAGTATGACAAAGGAGCTGGGAAATATTGTATGATGATGGATTGTTACTATTTTAAATTATGCTGCACTGTCTCCTAGTGGGAGAAAATGAAGATTACATTTACTCTATTAGTGTGAGTTCAGCAATGAAACAGGAAACCAACAATACTGCCCATCTACCGGTATCACCAAAAGGGTTTTTCTCAAGGATTTAGGATTCACTGGGCAGATTTCTGGCCGTCAGTTATCATTCTATTACAACCATAAAAATCATTCCCAGGTAACTTTTCTGAAGGAATGGAAACCTTACCTGGAATTTTTGCTGAAAGAAGAAACGAAATGATTTATAGGTTTGAAGATTTTTAAAAAATATGAATTAAATGAGGGGGCGATGAGACTTGTATAAGATAAGATCTAAGAGAAAGGAGGATTGTAAATTCGTAATTATATACTGAAAAGATCAGAAGTCATAATTTTAGGTAGTTTCATTTTTTTCTTTCATTCATGCATTCATATATTCATTCATTCTGTAGAAATGGTAAGACTACAGATGGCTTTGCAAAAAAACAGAGCTCAACACCACAGCAATGAATGAAGAGCCAGTGTGAGTAGACCAGTTTTTTAAATTTCTCTGCACAAAGAAAGATTACCCAAAATTAGTTCAGCAGTTGCTCCTTGCAAGGAGACTACAACCTCCAGTGGGTTTTAAGCACTGGGAAACGAGGGAATAGTGATCTTGCTGAAACATTGGATGGCAGCTTTAAAAGGACATTAAGTTTCTTTTTTAATCATATTTAGAAATTGCTTATTAACTATCTTTCAGCTATTAGAAACCTTTGGAGAGACAAGTCTGAAAATACTGGATGAGTGCAAATCCTTAAATTAATACTGGGTGAGTATCAATTCTTAATTTAAAAAAACCTACAAATGTAACAACTTAAAAAAAATAAAGAGCAAAAGGTTAATTAAGACTGATTTTAGAAAGTTATAAATGGTTCCAGATATATTTGAAATAAGATTTTGGAATTACTTATGAAGAATTTTTTCCACAGGAAAGTCAAATTGTTTAAAAATATAATAAGGTAAGCTTTTAAAAACTAAATATTTCAATGAAAGGATAAGAATACATAAACTTGACTAATAGCTACAGAATGGTGCAAAAGATTCTAACATTGGAAATATTGAAGGGCATTTTTGAAAAAGTGCAGTCACGGGTTAAGAGTAAAAATGTCAACAGCAATATCTGCCTCTAGGGATAGACTGTATCTAAAGGATATTATGGAAGAGGAATAGTTTTACCTCACAAAACAGAATGAGCAGAATGTGGATTTACAAGACAGGTTACCAGAGTGACATGGAAAAAGACGTTACACTGGACATTCAGAAGAAATGGGTTGTTTTAGTAGTTAAAAGGGACATACAAACAAGAATTAAGAGAGTAACCTGGATAACTTTGGACTTACAAAAGAATCTTATTAAAGTTTTGAAGAAACTCATGAGAAGAGACAAAAAGGAAATAAAATAAAGTTCCATGGCATTATCTGAATGGATTAAAGATTAAGAGTGTTAGAAGGAAAAGAAATGAATATGTTGATTTATTTGATCAAGGTTAAATAATTTATTGAATCTTGTTATTTTTGGTAATCCTTAATGGACTTTTGCTGACACCAGGACTGAAATTACAATGCTTTATATGGATTTATTTATAAAGAAATGGGGTATGGCAAAAAAGAGATTTGTTGTGATTTAACAGAAGGTGAAAAGTTACTAAAATTGTTTGCACTTGTGATGAAGGTTGGTAGTCACTTCTTTTCTATTTCTTTACTATCTTCTTTTCTTTACATCTTTTTTCCTTTGCATGTTTTATTTTTTCTATGTTTATACTTTTCTTTTACTTGCATTAGTTTTTACTATTGCAATTAAAATTAATCGAAAAAAGTCATTGTATTTCATAAACTACCTCCCTCCCTCCCTCTTTCTTTCCTTGTCTTTTACTCTATGTAAATTATTAATAAACCTTTTTTTAAAAAAAAACAACATCGCCATAGTGGGCCACTCTTCTTCTTTCCAATTAAAATCAAATTACATAAACTCATTATTTGGAAATAAGGTCATTTAATCACATCTAGCATAACTTGCATCATAATCTTCCAATATTACATCTTAAAACTCTACGGAAGATAGTCTCAAATAATCAACTTTATAAGTCCCATTTTTGGACAATTGTACCTTACTGCAGGCCAGGTGAAGAGCTGTGTTCTTGTTGACATCCAGCACAGTTAGATCTGCTTTTGCTCTGTACAGCAGGAACTCTGAAAATGTGTGGAAATACAACATGAAGGATTGTGCCTATACTTATTTATAAGATTCTTATAAGCCATTCACCCCAAAGTCATAGAAGCCAACTTCCAACATTAAAATGGCAAATGAGAAAAATGAAAAAGCAGGGCAGTAAGCTTAATCCAACAATCAAGACAGGTAACTTTCATACCACTAGATTGATGTCACCGTCCTCTTCTGAAATAATTTGGCTTTTGCCAGAAGGGGAATCATATTGGAGAAGACATTTCAAAGTTCCAGCATCAAGGCAGAAAGATCAACCAGAAAGCAAAGGAACTGAAGTTAAACTCTGTATCTCGAGATACAGAGAGTCAATGCACTGGCTTGTGACATTTCTTTTTGCTCTTATCTTTTTATGGGACAATACACTTCACCCTCAGATAACATTAAGCCATTCCACAGTTATAACCTTTACATGTTACAAAATGTGATGGAGGAAGGCTTCATAATGGTTGTCTCAAAGATGCTTTTTTCAAAAGGCAACTGGGCTATTTTGTCCCTTGAGGAAGAAGAGGATGTTTTGCTTCTCATCCAAGAAGCTTCATCAGTTCTGGATGAAGACATAGTCCAGTTTTGAAAAGCGCCTTTCGGACAACCATGACCTGTATGACCGAGAATCTCCCTAGACCTTCATAATGGTTGTATGCTTGAAACCTGTTTGCGAATGATTCGCATAATTAGGCCACTCTAAAATTGCAGAGATAGTTTAGGAGATGTCTTAAGAATAACTAGGAGTGGACTTTAAGCAGCAGTTAGCTCCTCTGCTCTCAACCATCCTCTAGGATGGAATGAATCCCGCACTCAAATAACCAGAGACCCTTCAGCTGACCTTCTTGCTTCTGCCTGCAAGCCAAGGCAGGCTTGGATCTAGAGCAGCAGTCCTCAATCTTTCCCGCATTGTGGACCACTACTGGAGGTGGGGAGGGAAGAGGGAATGGTTCCATGCAAGCGGCGGGTGAATGCATTCACGCATGCAGCTCCATTTGCGCAAGCAGCAGACGTGCAAGTGGAACTGTGCCTGCTTGCCTGCATGCTTGCCCTCCACTTGCCCAACCTGGCTTCAAATGGGCGACAGCCTGGTGGTTGGGGACCCCTGGTCTAGAGTGAGGTAAGGTGTAGCAATTCATATTATGTCACAGATGCTGGAGGAAAGAAGCATATTGTTGCTATTTCTGGATGATGGGAGAAAAAAAATCGATCTCAGGCACAAAAATATCATGCAAAATTCATGGAAGCGTTCACATGAGCTCAAGTATTGCTCTTAATTCCTCCCTAGGATGAAGATAGACAGAAAGATGACTACCCTTCAGTAGACTAAGAAGGAAAACGTAATTTGAAAATAACTACAGAAAGCTATTCCCCCAAACCAACAGAATATCTACAATATCTACATCTTTACAAAACGATTAGTCAAATGTCTATGGAGATTCTCAGTCATCCAGGTCATGGTTGTCCCAAAGGTGCTTTTCCAAGAGGCAAGTGGACTTTCTGGGTTTTTTTTGAAGATGTTTTGCTTCTCGTCCAAGAAGCTTCTTCAGCTCAGTATGAGCTGAATGAGAAGTGAAACATTGTCAAAGAAAAACCAGAAAGTCAAGATGCCTCTTGGAAAAGCATCTTTGGGACAATTAGTCAAATGTATTATCAGAATTGAGCCTGGCAGGAAAGTGAACCAGACAGTATTGGATCTATGGTGAAGCAAGAGAAGACTTCAGAGATACATACCTAGTATTTTTACAGATTCTCTCTTAAGCTGATTTCAGAGAAAAAAGCATGATAGGATGGGGGGGGGGGGGAGTCAGAAAAGCATAAATACAGAAGATGCACCACTTACCAACTGCTGCTGTCTGGCCATTTTCAGCAGCCATCATAAGAGGGGTCCTCCCCAGTTGGTCAGTTCCATCTACCTCAGCCTGGTGTTGCAAAAGCAATTGTAAACCATGGATGTTGTCTGCAAAGGCAGCAGCGTGAAGGGGGGTCCTTGGAAGAAGAGGAAAGATGGACTTGACATGCTTTCAAAAAGAACTCTTACTTTTTAGATGCATAGTTGTAAATTATATAGCATTGTTTTCATTTTTTTATTCTACATACTTTATTTATTTATTTTGGTATTTAAAGGAGACATACACATTCTTACAATGTGTTTTGATATCATTCAATTTCTTTAGAAGCTCGTTAGTTTCTCACTGGATGATCTCTCAACTTTCTTTTTAGAAGGCATGTAGTATCCACTGAAAGCAAACATTCTTATTTGCTCTCAATTGCCACATCTTAATGAAACTTAACTGAATAATGATTAAAGAGGTAGAAAAACAAGAATAAGAATGGCAGGACATAAATTTGTTTACGATAGATTACCACATTGCTATTGACAGCAAACACGTATTTCCTATAATAAATACACACGGAGACACACAACTTAAGAAACTGATGGTAAACTTGAATGTAGGTCCCTTGTACAACAATTGGTAGCAATAGGGTTTTTTTGTTAGCACTATTTGAAAGTGCCAGGCCAGGGCTGGCAAATGAAATGTCTGCCAGACTCCCAAGAATTGTCTGACTTCCAACTTGTGAGATTTCAGTAAACTAAGGAAGTGTAAAGGCAATCACACAGGATTTTGTGAGAAGGTCCAAGCCTGGAAAAAGTTAGTGATCCTTGCCACTCACATACAAGGATGCTAGAGCATATCAGATCAAAATCCATTTGTCTAGCATTTGATACACACAATGGCGATTCAGATTTAAGCTGTGTTGAATCTCATATCATACGACCTCATGGAATGGAGCCTGGTTTTTTTTGCACTATGTAAGACAGAAACTGTAAGAGTAAGACAGCAAAATCCATGCTGCTAAATTTCTTTCTCTTTAGTGTATCTTGAAGGGATATCTCCCATTAAAATGATGGTCTGATCAATGACACTGAGTAATATAATTAGTGCGTCCACCTCAAGAATAGAAAGACCCAATCACTCACCTTCCTTTGGCATCTCTGCTATTAACAATCTTGGCACCCAATGCTTCAACAAGCATCTCAGCGGTGCCATCCTGATTGTTAATTCTGGAAAAGAAAGAAAATGTGAGAAGCAAGCAAGCAAGCAAGCATCGGCTGATTTTGTTTATTTCAGGGTGGCAAACAAGTACAACGGCATTTCAAGACCTCTCTAACTGAATCTGGGTTTCCGAAGTCCAAAAGAGATAGGGAACATTCCCACCAGTCAACATGCTCCAAATTTTGGACAATTCCTTCAAGAAAACTCCCTACCAACTTTAATGACTTGTTATCTACTTTCTTTTTTGGTGGAAAAAAAAATAAGTAAAAGCTAAGGAGTAAGCCACCAGAGGGATCTTCTATTCAGTCCTGCCCAGCAATTCCTTGTTGAATTTGTAGGTCTTGGGAAGAAAACAATGCCACTGTTTTGTTTGTGATGTGAAATAAGCATTCCATAGCTAAGTTGTAGGTTCCAAAATATAGGTAGTCCTCGATTTCTGACATCATTTAGGACCAGAATTTCCATTGCTATTGAAGGCAGCTGTTATATGAGTCACACTCAAATTTTACAATCTATTTTGTGCCACAGTTGTTATCACTGAAACTACTAAGTGAATGAATCATGCAGTTGTTAAGGGAACCTGGCTTCCCCCAATTACATTGCTTATGGGGAAGCCAGCTGGGAAGATTGCCAATGGCAATTACACGACCCTGGGATAAGGCAACCATTGTAAAAATATGTCAGCTGCCAAGTAAGTGCCCAAACTTTGATTATGTGACTGTGAGGATGCTTCAATGTGAGGACTGGCTGCAAGTGACTATTTTTGGAGCAGCTGTAACTTCAAACAATCACTAAATGAATGGTTGTTAGGTCAAATACAGATAGTTCTCAACTTACAACATTTCATTTAGTGACTGTTTGAAGTTACAACGGCACACTTACGACTCTTTCAATATCCTCATGGTCACATGATCAAAATTCAGATGCTTAGCAACTGGTTCACATTTATGATGGCTGCAGTGTCCCGGGTCATGTGACCCCCTTTTGCAACTTTCTGACAAGTCTACGGGGAAGGCAGATTCACTTAACAGCCATGTTACTAACTTAACAACTGCAGTGATTCACCTAACAACCGTGGCAAGAAAGGCAGTAAAATGGGTGCAAAATTCACTTAACAGTTGTCTCAATTAGCAACAAACATTTTGGGTTCAATTGTGGTCGTAAGTCAAGGACTACCTGTACTGTGTGTATTTTTTCCTGATATTGGATCCCCAGATGTTATTGGACTAAAATTTTCAGCTTCTGGCTATGCTAGTTACCGGAGTAGGTTGGAACTGCAGCCAACAGCATATGGAGACAGGCAAGAAATCACTTATTTCCTAGAAAGCAAAGTGGTAAATTGTTTCCTAACCTTTTGTCTTCTTTTTTGGGCAACTGTATTTCTTGCGATAGGTCTGGGCTGCATGTAATAGCTAATTTCATTTTATTTTTTTAAAGACTTCCAGTGTAGTCCATTTGAGGCCCAGAAGTACTCATGGAAAAGAGAGCTAATATTCGAACCTGGCATTTTGCTTTGCAAAATTCATTCTATTATCTGTAATTTTATAAAATCTTAAAAATTTAAAAGTCAAGTAAGGTATCAAGAGAGGTTTTTACACATATACTGGCCAAAAGGTAATCCAAAGTAGGAATGAAGTTTTGAGTGACACTTTCAAACTCTACTTGAAAAGCACAATCCACATCTCATTTTGCTTAGAATGGCATATCCTAATGCATTTGCACAAACACACCCTTCATCTCCAGGGTCTACCAAGACTTACACTGCACAGTGCAATGGGGTAAAGGGGTTTCCTTCTAGGTATGCAAATGGATTGTGTTCAAGTAACAATTCAAGACAATCTTCATGCCCTGGAAAGGAGAGGAGAGAATTTATTAGATCATATAACCATGTGGCATTTCTATAGGCAAAATCAAGGATTTCTATGTATCAGCTTTTAGATGTTTAGGCAGCTTTAACACAAGCTGAAATTGGAAGTTAACAGCCACGCTTTTTTTGAATCTTGATTTAAATGAGCCAGTCTGTAACAAAGGCAGTGTTCATATATCATAATAGGAAAAATAGCTTAATGAATTCAAGTTTGAAGACATGCACCCAAACATACAGACTCTTTCCTGAAGCACTGTTCTTTCTTCCATGTAAGCATTACAATAATCAGGAATCTGACACTTCAACACCATTCAACTCAGAATTATAGTGGAGTGCTTCTAAATGGACAGGTAGGATTAAAAATCAGATTTTAATTGAAGTTTAGAGTTGATTTATGAGTCCTGGCTTGTTTGCAAGCATTTGGCCATACCTGCGGGTTTATTTAAACTACACTGAAATGCAGATGTCAATATTGTTGGGTTTGTTCACATAGCGTAGAATGGGAGTCAGCTGCATGCCTTTTTCCCTCCACTTTCTATATTAAGGCAAAATTTCTGCTCTAACATGATACACAAATCCTGACAAAAATTCAGTAAGGTAAGATACCTTTCAGACCAGTACTCCAGATCAAGAATTTTTTTACGAACTGAAGTAAGGACACACAAATTAATCGAAATCAATACATGAATGCCAAAAAATGCAACTTCTACTATTCCCTCACAAGAATGTTAAGTTTTCAAAGAATCCACAGAGTTTCCAGAGATGTTTATCAGATGATCCACAATGAGAAATCAGTGATAGCAGATATGCTTGCCAGAAAGACAATTACCCACCACCACTGAATTCTCCTGCAATAAAACAGCTGAAAAGATCAGGATACTGAACGAAGGAGCAATCTTCAATTTTCGTCCACTAAAGCCAGTATGAACAAGATACAATATAGAACAAGAGTGGACAAACTGTTCCATCAGCCATATGTGACCCACGGGACTCCTTTTGGGCCTGAGAGCAGATTTGAAGTAGGATTATTTTTGAAGGCTTGAGAACTCTCTAATTTGCACACCAAAATCCCCCCTATAGGCAGAAAATGTGGACACCATCCACACTGGTAGTCTCCTATAGCCATACAACCCACACAGCACCTGGGAATCCAATGAAATTAAACTGCACTCTCCAGCTGTAAAATATTTGCCTCAAGTAATCTAAAGGAACTTGACAGATAACTCGGAGAAGGAAAGATTCTGTCCTACAATCTAATGAGCCACTGAATCTGCTGGAGACGTAATCACCGTTCAGGTAAATAGGCTGCATAAAATTGTTGAACATCCATAGTTTTATCCATCAGTTTTCTTCTGCAATCATTATGTCATATTATAGCAATTAACTTTGCCCAGTGTTGTAGCAGTGATTTGATCGGACAGATCTTATTATAGTCTCTCTCTGGCAAAAGAAAATAACGAAGGAAGGTATGCATGAATTTCTACATTCTTACCACTGTATGAAGCCCAGTGCATTGGTGAATAGCCACTATAGTCCACTACAGAGTCCAGAGGGTCAGTAGAGAGCGCTGCCTGCAGCAAGGTCCTCAGGATTTCAGAATGCCCACACACCGAGGCAAAATGGATCGGGGTCCGGCCCTTGAAATCCCGACACAATACAAAGGCATCATGGTCCAGCAGTGCTGCGAGGCAGTCTTCACAGCCAGTAACAGCCTACAAAAGAGAACAGCAGCAATGAAAAAAAATAAGTATCACAAGTGGAAATAAGATTGCAAAGTAGACACTCTAAATATTTTATGCAATAATAAGTCCGAGTTATTGGAGTAATCATTTGGTTCTATCTGAATCTTGGCGACTTTATAGGTAAGTGCTCTCCGTGCTACCCTGTCAAGCACGGCTTCTCTCAGTCATTGGAAATTCACCTTTGTATCAGTTTTGATGATATCAAGCCAGCAAGCTCCTTCTTTGCTCCTTCTTCTTGTTCCACTAACCATTCCTAGTGCCATTAATGTCTCCAATGAATTTGCACTCATGACATGGTCAAAGTAAACCAGTCTTGTAATCCACGTACCATGTAATAACAATAAATCTTGCACTATAAACAATAGAAACTTTTATTTTCACATTAAAACTGATGCTGCTCAGCTAGCATTTTGCCTAAATATTCCTTTCCATATTGTAAAATATGTTTACAATATTAATACAGGTAGTCCTTGCTTAATGACTTTAACTGGGACTGGCAACTCCACCAGTAAGCGAAGCAATAGCTAAGTAGGAAATCACATGACTGCAACTGTTGCTTTCTGGCAGGAAGGAGACAAGATTACTCTTGTTGTTTCACACGTTTAATTCTTGTTTGCTTCTTGTGATCGTGCCACAGCTAAGGCTGGGAGCCATGGATGCAGTATGCAATCCACTCATGCTCTTGAAATCCCTTTTGCTCCAAACTCTTCACTTTGTTGCGAGAGAAAGGGGAGGCAAAAAGAGCAAGCAATTTTGGTAGACCATCTCTCCTTTGCCTGACCCTTTTTTTGCTGCCAGTGCGATTGCACTGCTTTTGATGGATAGGAGTTTACTCTCTTGAAATCTGTTTCAAGAAGAGATTCATCTCCAATCTCTCTGCTCTGCAAGAAGAAAATAAAGGGGAAAAAACCACATAGGTCAGACACAGAACAACTTGTACTGATGACTGAAGGATGCTGCAAAGATTACAAATGGTCTGTGAAGTTGTTGTTTTTCAGCAATGTTGTAACTTTGGTCACAGAACGAATGGTTGGGAAGTGAGACGATGACCTACTCACTATGCTTCAATTGGCTTAAAGTGTAAAACACTTAAATGTCTAATTTTCCACATCCAAAACTACAAGACTATTTCAGGATCTTGTTCAATCAATTCAATATAGAGCTATTCCTCCACTTACCCCCCGGTGCAGTGCAGTCCTGCCTCTTCTGTCTGCTGCATCCACTGTGGATCCCTTCTCTAGTAAGAGATGGACACAATCTACATGGCCATTCATGATTGCCAACATCAATGGGGTCCTGTGAGAAAAGCAAGAATAGGTCAGGCACCTATTTATTTACTAATTTGGCTCCTCCCTAATTTAGAAAACAAGCTCAGTCTTAATGAAGGGTAGAATGGACCGAGAGAACCCCAGTTGTTAAAATAAGAGGGAAACTCAAAAATAAAAAGTCTTTAATTGCAAGAAGTTTCTGCAAAACAATTACAGTTTCATTAATCTGTTATGATTACTTTTGACGGCTGAAAAATGAGAGTAGTTATATTTTTAAAAAAATAATTGGAAAACTGGCAAACATCATGCCAGGGACTGTAATTCAGAAAGTGAGTGGCAATAGGACTAAACTAAATTTGAATTCATATATTTAATTCTGATTAAAATGTAATTAAGTACTATTGTTATGGTTACTCTCCTATTTTTAGTAGTCACATTAAAATTGTAACAATTCTACAAATTTAAATCAAGCATTCTTATTCAAGATGTCACACAGAAAATCAAGGTCAGAAAGAGTTAGCGCTTCTAGTTGCTATTGCCAATTTTAGAAAAGAAGAAAAAGAAGCAGGAATGGAAAAGCCACTTGGGTGGAATATACTGAGAAAGTTTCTAGCTGTAGCTTTGCACTAAAGAAAGCTTATTTCAGTGCATCTTCGTCTACAGAAACAAGTTGGGTTCTCAATTCTAGGGATTTTTTTTCATTATAGATAGCAAGTAGAAGGAAAGGGTTTTGCATTAAAAATGATGATTAGCAGAACAAACCAACCTCAAAACTCTAAAAAAAACACAACTGCACATATTTGAATTCATTAGGACACCTCCTTGTGGATCAAACAGAGAGACATGGCTTACGATTACCTCTGTCATCTGCTCATATTATTTTCATTGAAATTTATTCTTCCCTGAGATTTTCAGAAAGCTAACTATTTCTTTCGGCCATTACTTTAGTACGCTTCTTGTGCTCTAATACATTTAGTTTCATACCCTGTACCATTCCTTGAATCTTTTTGAAAGGTGGTAAAAACAGAGTTTTTAGGTTTAACTTCTGCTATTTGGAATTAGGCTTGCGGCCAGGTTTGTACAGAGCTACTTTTGGGGTTTTAATGATGTTCTATTTGTAATTCTATTAATGAAGAATTCTATTTGAACACAGGTAAGGAGCTTTATTAAGTCCTACCTAGTGGCAATCGACGCAGCAAGAGCTTCGCATATTGCTGCCTCG
>JANHFL010006817.1:153446-176021 GCA_032468155.1 Oxyrhabdium leporinum | reverse complement strand
CCCCCCCCCCCCGCATGGCTGGCTGCCTAATCGTAGCAGCAGCCTGAGCAAAATCTGAGCTCCAGGCCTGGCGGAGCGGAAGCGGTGGTCGTTGCCTGCTCCAGAGCCACAAGGCGATCTGAAAAAGAGAGGAACCCTTGGTTGCGAGGTTCCCTGGCGCCGTGGGCATGGGTGGGACTGGCAAGAGTGCCCTGGAAACATCTCCAGGCTCCCAGAGAGGTAGAACTCCTGGGCCCTTGCTGGCTCAGCTGATCCACGGGCTGCGATTAAGCAGCCAAGCAGCCGTGAGGTGCCCGTGCTCCCCGCTTCCTGCACCTCAAAAAAAATTAAGACCCCCCCCTCAAAAAAAAGAAGCCCTAGCCGTTTTTTCAGGGGTCAAAAGAAAATAAGACCTGGTCTTATTTTCGAAGTAGCACGGCATTTTAACAGAACCATTCTTACTTCTAAATTCATTCTCAAGGAGGCCCAGCACATGGCTTTTAATCTTGGGACGTTTCTTTCTCACCCAGGGTCTCAAAGACACCATGTTCTATATTTACCTTCCAAACTTATCTCTCCTCCTCAAGTCAGCTCCGCTGCTCAACAGCAAGTTAAGACATTCAACATTCCTGCAGAGAAGCCAAAGAGTAAAGAAGATGTCTCTGAATAACGTTGTGGGGTTTTTTTTTCCAGATGAAATAACAGATGAAAGCTGAGAATTTGTCTCAGTTCCAAACGTAGAATGTTAACCCAACAGATGCCCTCCATGGACCAGTCATGTCCAATCTAGAAGGGAAAGGTGGGGGTGGAGAAAGATGCCAGCCTTATTTCTTAGTCTTTTACTGCATGATGCAGTAACAGCGGCAGATGGTGTGGCATGGGGAAATCAATCTACCTCTGCAAGAGGCAATGCTGTATTAATTAATGTTACTCTATGCTAACAAAGATTAGCCTAATATTTGCTTTGATCACAGAGAATTGTCTCCACCTGACTACAGCAGTATTTCAAGAATTGGTTATTCTCCAAGCCTATTTTTCTCCAACTGGACAGTAATGGTCAACCGCATACAGGTACTCTTCTACTGATACTATTTGATGGTCAGAAAACAGGTCACCCATGTGACTGACCCAATTTTACAACCTTTTTTTGCAGCAGTCATTAAGCAAACAAAATGTTCGCTGTAGATTGTTTTGGCAGAAAATGTTGTGAAACTGATAATGTTTCTGTGAGATGTTGCAAAACAGCCATAAATGTGAGCCACTGGTCAAGTGGCTGAAGTGAGGTCATGTGATTGGGGGGGGGGGGCGCAGCTGCCAGAACTTTGAAACTGGGTCACAAGTACCCCCAGGGAGGTTCATTATAACTTTGAATGGTGGCTAAGTGACCAGTCAATAAGTCAAAGACTACCTGTAATTTAACCGTTCTTTCTGTTAATTTAAAGATAGTAAGATTGGGACTCTTCTTTCAGAGTTATCCCAAGGAATGTCTTGCCACATTAATGGTAAATTAATTGCTCACCCTCCGGAAGCAGCAGCATGGAGGCAGGTCCTCCCGAGGTTATCTGGCGTATTGATATCAAAGCCTGCAGACAGCACATGCTCGTTGCTGAGTGAGGACACAATGCTGTACAACTGACCTGAGGATCAGAAGAAAGTGAGGGGTGACTGGGAAATGGGATTAATTCACCACGACTCTGTCGCAGATACCATGGAAATGATGACTCTGGAATTAAGTTTACTGAAATTATCAACCAACCTCTTCTATATAGAGGAAAGCCACACTTCCTAGGTACATATTATGCTAGTCCCTTTGGGGATAAAAAAATGTAATGGAAAACATAGAAAGGTATAATAAGCTAAAAAGAATAAAATGTAGGAGATAAGAAAAAGAAATATAAATGATCTAATTTCTACCAACCCTGTTTCCGATCTCTCTCCGTAACTTTCTATCCTTGTAAATCATTCTCACTTTCCACCTCTCTTTTTATG
Organism: Oxyrhabdium leporinum; assembly: GCA_032468155.1. Lineage (NCBI taxonomy): Eukaryota > Metazoa > Chordata > Lepidosauria > Squamata > Cyclocoridae > Oxyrhabdium > Oxyrhabdium leporinum. The sequence continues at coordinate 174,053 of JANHFL010006817.1, read as the reverse complement.
ATGATCTCATCAATTCCATCCCACCAGGATTTTTCCCCTCTTCCTCTTCCTCTCAATCTATTTCTGTTTTTTTGATTCAATCCTCGTTTATTTTCTCCACATGACCAAATAACTTTAACCTATTTCTTTTGGCACTGATTAAAATCAACACAACCTTTCTTTAGGCTACTTTTTTTTTAAACACAGAGAATTACATTTGGCCTTTAAATGATAAATCAGATGCTGGACTGTATATCAGGCTAGGATAAAAAGTGAGTGTTATTTAATGACTATTTATACTTAGTGTTAATTATTAATTTTAATAAATGCAGTTAACTGTGGACTTATTAATTTACCCCTTCCATCATACTAAACATATACATTTGGATGCAATTTTGACTAGGGATTTTGCTGGTTATTTGCAAAAGTTAGCATCCCTCTGCGGCCTTGAAGCCACGGGCTTACACCTTGAATTTAGATTCTTGCTAAAAATGCTTTACATTTGCCAACTACTAGGTATGTATGTTCAATGTCCAAAATGTTCAAGACAATTCCTCATTTTTTTAAAGCATTCACACAGTTAGTTTGCTCTGAATTCAGCCACACGTACAAAAACAACTATCTCTTTATGAACCAACCCCCCCCCCCCAGGCCAATAGAAAACTTACCTGAGGAAAGTAGCTTACGACAACAGTCTGAGAATCCAAAGAGAACAGCTAAGTGCAGAGGGAACATGTCATGGATCCCACGCCTGAAAGAATAAAAGATCAAAACATAATAGTACACAAGGCCAAGGCTGCAAACAGAGCCGGAACAAAGTGATCTCCACCCCCACATGGGCACACTGACTTCATTTAGAGCCATGGTGGCTCTGTGATTAGTGTGCAGTATTATAGGCTAATTCTGCCAGCTGCCAGCAGTTTGACGCTGACCGGCTCAAGGTTGATTCAGCTCTCCATCTTTCCAATGTTGGTAAAATGAGGACCCAGATTGTTGGGGGCAATATGCTGACTCTGTAAACCGCTTAGAGAGGGCTGCAAAGCATTATGAAGCAGCATATAAGCCCAAGTGCTATTGCTATTTACACCTTGCATACCATCAGTTCCAAACTACCGTCATCCTCAACTATGTGCTAGTATATTCTATTGTCAGTCGGTCACTGCTCTATTACAGAGTCCAATAATGACATATTTCAACCTGGTTGTGGTTAACTAGCAGAGAACACATTTGGCTAAGCATTACTTTAAGCCAATTGTAAGTGTGGTTTATTCTGCCCTGACGATTCTAATTGGTTAGGGGGAAAACAAGCCAGAATTCTAGATCTGTGACCTTAACACTAATTCGGATAAGAAGTATGCCCTCACCTTGCAGTGTCAGCACCATTCGTCATCAAAGTACTAATTAGCAGCTCGTGGCCATATCTAGCAGCAACGTGGAGGGGGGTATTGCCATATTTGTCAGCACAGTCAATCTCACTGCCTGAAAAACAAACAGATTGTACCAATCTTTTCTTCCCTTCAATTCGCTCAGAGGGAACAGGCGACTCCACTTTAGCCACCAGGAGATCAGAATGTACCACACAGAACGAGAGACAGGCAATTAGTTTTTACAGGGGGCAACTTGAAAAACGGGATCCGTTGTGGGAGGCTGCTGTCCGGCTGCTGTCCTGTTGCTGCCCTTGCCCCACTGCCCTGCTCCCGATGCTCCCAACGCCTCACCCCACCCACCCACTCATTGCCACGGGATGGATTGGACTGGACCACCCATGGACCAGATGTGGTGCACAGGCCATAAAATGCCCAGGTCTGATACAAAACTACTGACTGAATCATAAGAGTTGGAAGTGATCACAGAAGTCACCCAATCCAACCCTCTGCTCAGTGCAGGATCCACTAAGGTTGAACTTTTAGTAACTTTTAGATACACGTCCCTTTGTGCCTAACTTTCAGAACAATAAAGAGAAATTAATTTGGAGAAAATCAAAGTTGCTGTAATTCAAAATGAGAAAAAAAAATACTGAAAGTAACAGATACAAGTAAGTTTGAATACCTGCAGGGACTGGTAACTTTTTTAAGGCAATGAGGGTCAACGAACAGAACAATTGAAATGTTCGATAGGATCCCCAAAACTTACATGATCTGGCAGTCTTGTAAGATCTCAGCCTGAGAAAACAATTACTGTAAAATATTAGGGTGGTTTCCTTCACAGGAAATAGCTGACAACTTACCATTTTGTATGAGAATCTGAGAGCGTGTAAACCGTCCATGAATGGCCGCCATGTGCAAAGGACTCTTCCCTTCTTTACTCTGCAAACATCAAAGGTAGTCAGCCAACAAGACGGTCTATTTCCTTTTAATCCTACACTGCTGCCCCCAGGAAACTTAAGTCATTTTCATTTTCCCCATGGCCCTATTTATTCAATGCAGCACATCTGGCCATACCTGAAAGTTCACATCAGCTCCATTATTGACAAGAAGTTCCAGGCACAGGGCTCCGTTGGTGGAGACGGCAGCAAAGTGCAGGGGGGTAAAGCCCTTTTCATTGGGCTGATTAACATTGGCGCCATAGTTAACCAGTTCATTCGCCACGGCATCCTGGCCCATGTAACAGGCAATGTGAAGTGCAGTGTTGCCAAAGGAATTTGGTTCATCAATCTGTAAGAATAACACAGGAAGGTAGCATTTGAATAGGCTGCGACTTCATGTTGGGCACAGGGTTTGGCCAAAAAGAGAAAAATGTTCATATGCTGTTGCCGTCTGACAGCCGAACCAGTTATACTTAAGCTCATCTTCTCTCCAAAAAATCTTAACAGATTAACAGAGTTGGAAGGGACCTTGTAGGTCATCTAGTCCAACCCCCACCCAAGCAGGAGACCCAACACCATTTCTCAGAGATGGCAGTCCAGTGTTTTCTTAAAAGCTTCCAGTGATGAAGCTCTCACAACTTCTGAAGGCAAGCTGTTCCATTGGCTGATTGTTCTGTCAGAAAATTTCTCCTTATTTCCAGGTTGAATCTCTCCTTGTTCAGTTTCCATCCGTTATTCCTTGTCTGGCCTTCAGATGCCTTACAAAATAGCTTGACCCCTTCCTCTCTGTGACAGTCCCTCAAATATTGGAACGCTGCTATCGTGTCTCCCCTGGTCCTTCTTTTCACTAGACTAGCCAGGCCCAGTTCCTGCAACCGTTCATCATATGTTTTAGCCTTCGGAGTCCCCTAATCATCTTTGGTGCTCTTCTCTGCACTCTTTCTAGAGTCTTAACACCTTTTATAGTGTGGTGACCAAAACTGGATGCAGTATTCTAGATGTGGTCTTACTAAGGCTTTATAATGAGATTTTTTATACACACACACACACATCAGAAAACACGACCCACCCTAATAAGCCCAACCCTACTTTTTTGGGGGTGGGCCTAATGTTATGCCTACCCCAAAAATAAGCCTGGGGGGATGGGCGTGACCTGCATGAGCAGTGGTGTGGGCGCAGGGGGAGGGCAACTGTCCAGCTGCAGCCCCCTGGCCCCTTGGGGCAGCGTTCGCCAAAAAGCCTCCATTTTGAATGCTGAAGTTTTGGAATGGAGGCTTTTGACGAACGGGAGGAAAATGGGGAGGGGGGATTTTCCTGCCTGTCATCTATTCCTCAAGCTCAGCACAGACTGAGGGAAGGATGGCAGGCAGGAAAATTACTCCTCCCCATTTTCCTCCCGTTTGCCAAAAATTATACTCACGCTGAAGGTTTGGAATGGAGGCAACGGTGCATCCACGGATTGTCCAGCTCACCGAGTCTGCTGCACTTTTACATATATATGCACTGTACTTATTTACTTTACCATTACAGGTAGTCCTCAACTTACAACAGATCATTTAGTGACCATTCAAAGTTACAGCAATTTATGGGATTTATCGTTTAAATCCCAGCCTTGCTTCTTGCTTTGAACTGGCAGCTTGGTAGTCCTGCTGCACTCTTGCTGATACTTGGGTGGTACCACTGGTAGGGTCCTCTCACACCCTATCCTACCTTTATGACAATTAAAAGGTCACAATGCAAAGTGAAATAATTTACATAGTATTGTTTCCTGACCAGGTAGCATATAGGCATGGAGATGAGCAAGTTCAACCTTTCTTTCCCTTCTTTTGGGAAATAAGTTGATAAGATAGGCTATCTTATCTTGGCAATAAGCCAACCAACTTTTTTTTAAAATAAAATGTTAAAGTTATGCCAAATATTAAGTTACAGAACTGTCTGATCGTGATTTATAAGAAAATACAATGGTCCAGACAGAGCACAAGATGACTCTATTCAGCTACAAATTGAGAACTCGTAGCATTCCTTTTTTTTTTCTTATAACAAGGGGATTCTAAAGTAAAAAAAATCTTCTTGAACATAGTCTGAAGAATGGATAGATGCTTTTACCTTTAATTCTCTTAACTTACATAAAGTAATAAAGTGAATTGGTTATTACAGACAGATCAAGACTTAGCACAATTTCCTGGCTAGATATATTATCTATTTCTATGGAAATAGCAAGGCCCTTAACTTCCTGGAATTCTTCAGTTTCTTTAGGATTCAAAAATAATAATTCAGAGGCTGCTATTCATGGGTTATTTTTAGTTCTCATTGTCAGTTTCTCCCAGAGTGTGCTTGTCAAAAAGATATTCTGCCATTCCAGATTTTGGTACTCCCATCTTGCGCAAGATGGTCACGTGGTCACCCAGTTCTTTGACTGATTTAACTCTGTTTCCAGTTTCCCCCCCTTGATTTTAAAAGAATCAAGTATTTATTTATTCCATCAGAGGGAGAAACTGGGTAGAGACCCTGTATAATATCAAGAACCATTAATGACTAATGACTAATCCTGCAACCTACATTCTCAACAATGCCATTAAAAAAAACCTGTCTTAATCGTCAAGCTTCAGCTAATGTTTGGTGTACTTTGCTTAAATCAAGTAAAATCCAGTTTTTAGAAAGTTTCACTGAATTCATGATGTCTTGCTTCAAAGTTATATATAGGATTATACAATGAAACTTCCTTGATTTGCATTACTGTATCTGGAAAGCTATAACACATAAAATCTGTATATTGCATCTTAACTTAGATTAAAATATTTGCTCTTGGCAGCTACTCTCCCATTTTTAAAAACTACAGGTGGCTCTCGGGTTAAAACGGCATTTGGGACTGGAAATTGCTACTGTTAAGAGATGCAGTTGTAAAGCACAACATCACATGACCGTGTCACCTAGTGACAGAGACCGGGTTGCAATAGTTCAGCAAGGAGCTCATGTGACTGCAATTTCCAACTTTCTGCCACCTTTCTTATTGACTTTGTTCATGGAGGGCTGGCAGGGAATGCCAGAAATTATGCTCATGTGATTACAGGGACAGCGTGACAGCCAGAATTTCCAAGACACATTACATGTTCCCCTGGTTCAGCATGACTGCAAGTCACCAAATGAGCTGTAGTTACTACAGCTCATTCGGACTACCTGTTACTTAAAACAAGCAGCGTACAAAATTGACTCAGGAGCTTAATATAAACACACACGTGTGCCATTACAGTAAGCCTAATTTGCTAGAAATTATATGCGTGCACATCTGAAGGGAACAAGCCTGAAAAGAGGATAGGCACAGTACAGAGCAATCCAGCATGCACTAAAACTGGTACTATCATCACACTTGCCTCAACTCCAAGTCTCAGCAGATGTTTCACAACTTCAATCTGGCCGCTGGCTGCTGCTGTGTGCAGCAGTGTGTAACCCTTTTTGTCTTTGCATGTGATGTCAGCTCCACGGGCTACCAATAGCTTCAAGACTTCTAAATGCCCTAAGAAAAGACAATGCAAAAGACAGAAACCATTCAAATGCTTCCACACTATAGCAAATGGCCTTAGGTAAGAAAAGAGTCTGAAAGGATTACTCAAATCTTATGAATAAATGATCATATAATGTTTTTGCAAGATTTGGGAGTTTATTTTATCTTGAAAGATTCTAGTTAAGAAGGATTTTTTCCCCATTCATCTTATTAGGTGGAGCATGATACAGAATGCAACAGAAGCAAGGTTCAAATTTTGAATGCCAAGTACATTATTATAAAATTATTCAAGCAGTACAGAATAGGAGACCATGAGTAGCATGCAGGCTTGTCAATTCTCTACCCTTCCCTCCGATAAGATTCTGCTTTACCATGAATTCCTGCTATCCTATTAATCACAGCGCAACATTAAATGAGGATCAATAATACTGGGGTTAAAACTTAATTAGTTTTAATGGCAACGATATTCAAATTATTTAATCGGTGGAGGGAGTCAGATTCTCCCAAAAGAGTAGCAACATATTTTCCAGCAGCCCAATAACTCTCTTTTGACCAAAAGAATATAAGCAGCATTAGGCTTTCTGGAAACAACATTTCATTATGGTCCAACTTTAGCATCTTGCATTTAATGTTTACAGCATTCATCTTTCACCTTCTTTTGATTTATTTCACGTAAAAGATATTGGTTAGTTTCAAATTTCTCTATTTTTTTTATAGTTCTGGTATTTTATTGTTTTAAAAGTTGTATGTGTGTGGTGTACGTGCGTGCGTGTGTATGAGGAAATGCTTATTAAGTTTAATGTTACTTTGCACAAAGTCAGTAGAGCTACTCCCACTCAGACTGAGTAACTAGAAAATGTAGTTTTCCCAAAGGCCAAGTGGATTAATTTAGCTCCAGTCGGCTGCATTCATCATGCAAATTAGATTTTGTCTGTTGCACAAAGTACACAATCTGTTACAGTCTTCGTTACTATTTTCTTGCTTTCTGACCGTCAATTCCATCCAACCAAATACTGGTAGTTGAGAGTTCAAAAAGGTGTCATGATCAAAGGTTTGTAAGCATAATATGTAAAAAGTAAGTGTGCTGGTTTACTCTGTCTTAGATTGTGACCTGAAAACCTGATGTTTTCTGCTCAAAACCCAGAAGCCATCGACAATCTCATATATGCAATAAATGCACAGCTGAAAAGAAAATGTTCTTGTTTAAAGAATATTTTTTAAGAATATACTTCATTGTGTACCCAGTTTATTCATCCATTGGGTTTAAAAAGCGCATTTTTCTACTGACCTCCAAATTGCATTGTTACTGTATTTTTAGAAACCAAAGCTGTATATAAAATAACGAGACCATAAAAGGTGACTGTTTTGAATTAAATCTTCAAAAGGTATAACAAATATATGACAGATAGGGAGAATCATCGCACATTTTCTGTTAGGGATGTCTCTAAAGTCCCAACTATAATAAAATAGTAAGAAAACGATGTAGAAGTAAATAAAGCAAAACATCAAGTAACACAAATTTCTGCACATTTATGAAACTGCCTCTGGAAAAAAAGGCTGAGGTTTGTGATAGTATAGCATCTCTAAAGCATATAGCATTTGCTATAGCAGTCACCTCTAGATGAGATGGGCGGCATACAAATCTAATAAATATCTTGCTAAACAGAGCAAGATTAATGCATGCCACCTATTACTGCTGCAGAATGAAATAATTTCATTGAATAAGCATAGAAAACCTGTAATAGGAGATGGACAGGTATTACACACTATATTTCCCATAAACAAGCAATGGTCCTAAGAGGGAGGCATGCTCATGACGGAAAGGTACTTTACTTTGGTGCCCCACTTGCAATTTATATGAAACTCCATGAGATGTGGAGTTTGCTTCCGTGACAATAAGAAATTACAATACAAAATACAACTTTGTTCCCTGACATTTAAAAAAAAAAGGCAACTTTTCCTGTCCCAAATTTTTGCTTCAGTTGAAGTATAAAAAGAGATTACTGGGAAGTTAATAGATCCAAATAGCAGTTTAACAGCTGCTAATGTTATCTTAACGCCTCTGTGTGTAATTAAATTCCATCTAACTGGAGGGGATTATGTAATTCATTACTGATTGCAGACAGAATGTGGCAAGATTAATGAAATCAACAGGTGATAGGAATTAAAAGATGGATATGGTAAGCAGCAGATCTAATAAGGGTAGTAACAGCTGCCCCTTACCTTAGAGTGACATTCTACACCTTGCCGAAGATGAAACAGATTCCTCTGAGATAATTCTGTATCTGGTGCCAGATACAAAGTGGCAGGCAGTCAGAGTTACTTAACTAGGATTATTGTTCTGATATGAGGCAGATTCACTGGGCTCCTGCCTATGTGGGCCACCCTGGTTGTGACTTGCATCTCTGCTCCTAGCAATGTATCTCCCATTAACCTTTCCTGGGAAGATAGTTTTGCATACTACCAGCACACATGTGGGAAGAGGAAGACCCGGTCTGTGGTTACTCCTGGGTGGTTCCAGAGTCTTTGGTTCTCTTACCACTAGTGCAACAGTCCCCAATCTTTCCGGCTCTGTGGATTTGTAATGGTGGTGGCAGCGGCAGTGGGGGAGAGAGGGATGGTTCCGTGCAAGCAGCGGGGGGGCTCAGATGCACCCATTGCTTGCGCAAATGTTTTTATAAATAGTTTCTCTGAAAGACCTGCATATCAAATATATCAAGCACAATAGAAGGGATGTGCAAAAAATGGGAGGGGACTTACCCAGAAAGGCTGCCCAATGTATTGGCTGTCTCTCCTTCTTGTCACATGTGCTCAAATTGGCCCCTCTATTTAAGAGCAAGTTTACCATCTAGAAAGAAGATAAGACATTTTTTGTGAAAATTAAATAATCTGAAATAAAAACACAAGGCAACCGACTTGGTGTTTTCTGCCACCTCCCCTTGTGGATGCCATCGCTCAGTTTATAAATGTAAATGCAGGATCTGTGCTTCACAAGGAAATGGAACAATGAGATCCAGATACAGATAATCTGAAAGTCCATTCTTATTATATAACAAAACCTTGTCTTTGCCTACAAATCAGATGTTACCCATTTGTGTATTAAACCTTGCTATGGAAGACAAAATAGCCTATGGCTGTTGGATTATGTTATTATTCATATTAATTAACGAATCATGCATCAGTATGTTATTCGTATTTTGATGTCCATTCTGAAAAAACAAGTTCACATGCATCCAATGGTTTCTTTCATGCTATGTATTCTTTACACAAAAAGAAACTCAACCTATCCCAGCTCTAATTCTCCAATAGTCTCATATCTACTAGCTTAAAAGTCGAGGACAGAGAAAATATTTTACTGCTAGAAGAGTCAAGACTTCTGTCCAACTGTTGCAATATCCTAAAAGCCAAAGCTTCATTCGCATCATATACAATATGTCCATGTTTCTAACATGGAAATGCAGCAGAAAGGCGGCAGGAAGAACTATTTGCACATTGTCCAGAGGTTACTCTGTGCGAGAGATGGGCAGTTTTAAAATAAAATTAAGTAAAATAAAATAAAATATTGCAATAAAGTTGAAATGAAGTAAAAAAAGAGATACCTATCTTCTCCTTGTCTTCTTTCTTTGCTTCAAATCTACTCTCATGAAGGACTGCTCCAAAGCGCTTTGCCTTAATCATAGTACCAATACAGGGGAATATTTGTAGCTCAGTGCTGAAATTAGGGGTCCTTGATGTTCTCTGAGCTTGGTTGTTTTCTTGCAGATGTTTCTTTACCCAAACTAGGTAACATCATCAGTGCTACTCCTAGCACTGATGCTGTTACCTACTTTGGGTAATGAAACGTCTGCAAGAAAACAGCTAAGCTCGGAGAGTGCCAAGGACCCCTCATTAAGCATAGTAGCTGGAGACTCTATTATGTGAATTTGAGTGTAACTGTTTGTTTGGCTAACAAAAGACTCTGAGTGGCTTTCGTATGGGGAAATGTTCTTTACAACAAAACAATTGTCCATCATTGCTCCATTATACCTCATCTCTACCCCCATGGAGAAATCATGCATAAACGTCTCTGGAAGGACGAAGGCGTCCCTTACCTCAAGGTGCCCACTGTGTACAGCATGGTGCAGTGCTGTGCGGCCAGTGCGGTCTGCCACGTTAACATTACTAAGCAGCGGGATGACGGTCTCAGCACACTTGGTAGCTCTGTTGGCGGCAGCAACATGCAGTGGTGTTTGCCAATACTTGTCACGAGCATTGATGTCTGCCGAGTGCTTTAGGAGGAGGTTAAGTGCTTTCTGCCAGGGAAGGAACATAAGACAGCTTTTAAGCCTGGATGAAGTACTATTACAAAAGAAGTAAGCACTAACAAGTGAAGAGATAGTACTGTGTTACGAACAGGGGGAGTTTAATATAAAGAAAGTCTGCAAAACCTGAGAGAATAGGGAACGTAATATGGAAGGTACTGAGAAGAGATAAAATGCTACAATTCAGGGTGATCTAGCAATTCCAAGGACAGTGAGCAACCTCATATAGAGCAATACAGTAGCTTTAAACAGACTCAATTATATTAAGAGTACCTCTCTCTAAATTCTTAGATATCCTGAAATTTGGGCAGGTTCACAAAGAATAATTGATGCTGCAGTCCCATATTTGGAGGCATCGGTTAGTATCGTGAAACTTCAATTAATAAAACCCTCCGATTAAGTTACAGGCAGATAGGTTCATACTACGTTAGTTAAATCTCGTTGACTTCTATTTGATTTATTTGTTCGTTCCTCTCATCTATACAGTTGCTTGTTTCATGATTCCGGGCAGAGTACAATAAAAACAGACCATCAAAGGTACGAACGGTAAAAATAATGTCATAGTAAAAAAATATTATTTTAGAAGACTGGGAGGGAGCATCTTCAACGTTAAACGCTGTAGCCATCTCACCAGTTCTCCATTCACCTGAGATCCCCAAGCCTACTGACATAACTTTGTCGAGAGACCTTTGGAAGGTTGGCAGAGATGGGGTCAATCTCACCCTAAGAGGGCATCCAGAGTGTCCACCTCCCCACCTTCTTAATAGAAGGGATCTGCAAGGTGCCCCTTTTGTAGGGTGAATGGGATAGGAACATGTAATTGGGAAGAGGACAGTCTCAATTAAAGGTAAAAACCTGTACTTTCAACTGGATCCAGAAGCAAACTGGCAATCAATGCAGCTTGTGGAGCAGAGGTGTCACGTGAGCCAATCTAGGGGCACACACAGCTGCCTGCACCGCCACATTTTATACCAAGTGAAGCTTCCAAATACTCTTCAAGACAGCCCTATAAAAACCTTATTGCAATAGTCCACCCGGGAGGTAATCAGGGCAAGAGTGACTGTGAGAAGAGGCTCCAGTTCAAACCAAAGCCAGTCAGTCTTGCCACAGTTCAGCTACAGCCTTACAGCCTGTTGTTTTCCATCCGGGCCCGCACAGGCCCTAGGACTGGGATAGGATATTAACAGCATGGCCTAATTCTCCACGAGAGAAAACATAATTGTTTTGGGGATCATCAATGTACTGATGATAATTTACCCCATGATAATGGATGATCTCATTCAGTGGTTTCATGCAGATGTTAAATAGAAGTGGAGAGAGAGAGAGCACCAAACCCAGCAGCACTCCTTATAGAAGGCCAAGCACAAAATCTCTCAATCCCAATCAACGCTGATTGCTATTGACCTCGGTCAAAGGAGGAGAATTAGCAGAGTTCAGTGCCGCCCACTCCCAATTAACAGATTCAATCCAGAAGGATACCATGGTTGTTGATACTGAAAGCTATTGAGAAGTCAACTACAGCAGGGACAGATACACAACACCCATCCCACTCTTGCCAGAGATCCCCTAAACATATGACCGATGGCATTTTCATCCTGTACCCAGGCCTGAATCCTGACTGAAAGGGGTCCGTATATTCCTCTCCATCCACAGGCCTCTGTAGCTGCAGAGCAACCACCTTCTTAATCTCCTTCCCTTCTTAGAAAATTGTCCAGTATGATGAGATCCAATGAGGGTTCCTTGAGGAGGGGCAGACCAACCCCTCCTTAAGAACCAGAGGAACAATCCCCTCATTCAAGGAAGAATTGACCACCCATGGAATTCACTCACATAACATCCCAAAGGTGGTTTCAGTTAGCCAGGATGGGTATGGATCATAAGAACAGGTGGCTGATCTCACAATCATAAGGATCCTGTACACGTCCTCAGGCCCAACAGGTTCAAACCATTCCCAAATCGCAAGGCAAGACTATCCCAGGCATCCCCTCAGGATTTACAACAAGGCTCATGTCCAGTTGAGAATGACTTTGAGATACTTTGACAGATGTTCAGCATTTCTTTCTGCATGGTTTTGTAGGAGGTTCTCCAAAATCCCTTTATCCAAAATTGTGTTTCACCAGAAACAAGGCCATCAGAAAATTGGCAGACACAATAAGGGGTGGAGGAGTTTGTTGCTTTGCTACCTACCCCTACTGCTCTAATTACGGATTTGTAATTTTGGTTTTGGATCACACACACACACACACACACACACTATCTTTTAGGATATTTGAAAGGTATGATTTTTTTAATCACAGCATTGCTAATATTTAAATGAAGGTGTTTTGTTGTTATTTTTTAACTGTATAAGCCACATAGAATTTGTGATTGGGCAGTATGTAAATTGATACAACAAATGAGTAGATCTTCTTTTACATTTCATATATTGACAATGTAGACACAAGGCTTCCTCAGTAAACAAGAAGGCTTGAGACACCACAAAGCAATCACCATTATACTCCTGCCTCACACCTTTGTCCCATGGGAAAATGTACTGCTAGTAACAGCCTGCAAGCCTTTTTGAAATTCTTTCAATTTTACTGTCTGAAAGGTGTTGCTACCCAATGTGTCCAAGGAGATAAAGACCATTCTACAAGATTCTCAAAATATTTAGTACAACGAAGAATAAAAAGACAAGAGGGGAAATGAACTTGGCCCTAAACATGGCAGTTTATTATGTTCAGTGTCTGGAATTTACTGTCACTTTACTGGCAGCATGACTAGAAGACCCTGTGAAAGACCTGATATTTACCTCATTACGAGAAGCTGCAGCACGGTGTAACGGGGTTAGCCAAAGAGTGTCCTTTGCATTGACGTTAGCACCTATCCAAAGAAAAGAAAGGGAATGAAGCAAGTTCTCTCAAGCATGATCAATTAAACTGGTTGAATAGCAAGGCACTCCTTGGACTTTTATCTTAACAATAAGACCATTTTTAATTTTTAATACCACTGCTTATTTAGCAAACAGCTGTTTCCCAAGGAAACTGCCAACTGATTAATAAGGAAAGAACATTAGTATTGCATTTAGGAGGTCTTTAAAAAACATGGTTGAAAATCAAAACAATTGTCCCATTACCTGCCAAACATTCTGTATGCTAAATCAGCATAATTTATTTCAAAGATTTGGGGTGGGGGGGGGTTGTGAATAACATCTGAAAAAGCTGCAATCCCCAGAATTAACTTCCATAGATTTCCACACAATTCCTTTTACAGAAGTATTACAGAATAACCGAGTTGGAAAGGACTTGGAGGTCTTCCAGTCCAATCCCCTGCTCAAGCAAGAGACCCTATTCCATTCCAGACAAGTGGCTGTGCAGTCTCATCTTAAAAACCTCCAGTGATGGAGCACCCACAACTTCTGAAGGTAAGCCGTTCCACTGGTTAATTGTTCTAGCTGACAGGAAATTTCTCTTAGTTCCAGGTTGCTTCTCTCCTTGATTAGTTTCCATCCACTGTTTCTAGTCTTGCCTTCTGGTGCTTTGGAAAATAAGTTGAGCCCCTCTTCCTTGTGGCAGCCCCTCAAATATTAGAACACTGCTATCATGTCACCTCTAGTTCTTTTCGCTAGACTAGACAAACCCAATTCCTGCAATTGTTCTTCAAATGTTTTAGCCTCCAGCCCTCTAATTATCTTTGTTGCTCTTTTCTGCACTCTTTCCAGAGTCTCGACATCAGTAACTAGAAAACCAGCCTAATAAAGGGACTGAAAGGATCAAAGCTTATTCCAATCTTCATGCAGATTTTTTAAAAAAGAGAAAAATGATGTGGGGAATGTTGCTGGCACTCTTCAAAGACTATTGCTTGCTTTAGGTTATCGTGAGCCAGTGTTTTTATGGCTGTTAATTTGGAAAGATTTAGCACATGGATCAAAAACCATCTGTGTTGGCTCTGCTGTCCAGAAGGCTAATTCAGCCCTGCAACCTACACAGGAAGAGTTACAGTATACAGGGCTGTCAGTTTTAAAATAGCTTCACTGAACAGAATGAGAACATTTCCATAAATCTCCACTGCTTAAGAATCATGACTAGCAATAAGAATATTACTAACAGCAATCTGCTAGCTACAGCACTTTTAAGGTAGAAAGCACTATGCTGCTTTATGAGCTCTCATTCATTCTTTGTGACCATCCAAGTCACAGATCATTATATTTCCTTTTTTAAAGACTGCCAGAGGCTTTGCCAAAGTTTGCATCTGGATCTCCCATACTCAAAGCCAACAACAGGACTATAGAAACTTGATTACCACTCCAATACTAAATCCCTGACAATTTGGTTAATGATAAAATAAGCATGTCCAAAATCAAATAAAAAATGGGACCATTTCCCCATCCTTACCTGATAGTATTAGAAGTTCAACGATAGAGATGTCCCCTAAGTATGCAGCTGCGTGCAAAGGGGTTCGTCTCTCTTGGTCCTGATTTGGGGAAACAAAATAATCAACCTATATATATACAGTGCATTCTATATTCTGAATAATCTAAGGATATTTATTGATTGATTGAATATATATTCCACCGTTGCTATCGAGAGTGACTTTGGGTGATTAAAATCATCTGCAATGCAGGGAGTCCTGCCCTACAACCATTTATTTAATGACAGCACTGAAAAAAGTTGCTATAACTGTTTCTCACAATTTACCATCACAGCATCCCCATGGTCACATGGTCAAAATTTGGGCACTTGGCAACTGGCATGTGTTTATGGCAGTGGTGGCATCCCAAAGTCATTTATGACCTTCCCAGGTGGCTTCCAACAAGCAAAGTCAACGGGGAAGGCCAGATTCGCTTAACAAACATGTGATTCACTTAACAAGCATGGTGATTCAGTAACCACTATGGCACAAAAAAGGTTGTCAAATCATCTGCTACTCACTTAACAACTGCATCACTCAGCAATGGAAATTCAAGTTCCAACTGCAGTCTTAAGTCAAGGACTACCTATATATTTCCACAATTAATACAAGTTTTTTTTAAAAAACATATTTTTTATCCAACGTGCCAGATGTTAGCAAAAATATTAAACTTGTCTGCATATAAATATACTCAATGTATCTGCCAAAAGCCAGTAATGTTTGATTAGTTAAATAATTTACTTCAAGTCAGGAATAACTGAGGATCCTTTGAGTAGACAGAACATAAACTGAATTATACAACTTCAGTTAACAGTTATCTTTAGAAATCTTAGAGCGATAGTCTTTAACTTACTACCACAATTGAGCCCAAAATTTTAGATGCTAAGCAAGACAATTGTGAAGCGAATTTTGCCCCATTTTATGATCTTTCTTGCCACAGTTGTTAAGTGAATCACTACAGTTGTTAAGTTAGTAACATGGTTGTTAAGTTAATCTGGCTTCCCCATTGACTATGCTTGTCAGAAGGTGCAAAAGGTGATCATATGACCCCATAACCAAGCACCTAAATTTTTGACCACATGACCTTGGGGATGCTGCAAAGGTCCTAAGTGTGAAAAATGGTAATGTCATTTTTTTATAGTAACTTTGAACAGTCACTAAACTAATGGTTGTAAGTCGAAGCCTACCTGTATGTATGCCCAACTATTCTTGTTTTTCTCCTGTGATGACAGAAAGTACAAATTAATGCAACTGGCCTCACTACCTAGTCATCCTGACCTCTCCTTTCAACCCACATGTCAAGTTGGCTCTTTTGGGCTGCTTTTGAGTCTAATCATTCATTTTAACTTAGCCAAGTTCAATGAGCTTAATTAGAAGGAAGGTGTTTTGTCATGAATACATAATCTTACCTTTTATTTTGATGCTTTCTTCCTGATGAATTTCAAGGAAAAATTAACTACAAAGAATTGAGTAAACATCTCAAGGTGTTTTCAAATTGTTTCTGCAAATTCTAGGGTTTCTTAATACTTACCAATGGCTCATCAGTGAATAAAACTCAGTAACTGTGAACATGTTTTTTGTGAAAGCCAATTAGTCTACAACTACTGACATTTTTGCACAATCATGATTTAAACTTAATTGTGTGTTATTCAAAGAAAATAAGAGTAAGCCTAACAAGCGTTCAATCCCTGACATTAGTCCAGTATATACTTTTAAATCCTTAGCAATACAGTGACATTCTGTCAATGTGCCTGGATTATACACTCAAATTACCCAGAAAGCATACCGGTAGTATAAAACATGTATGCAAGTGTACTGGTAGCAAGATGATTAATCTCAGTTTGCTCACTTCAGAATGGCAAATGCAATTAAATGTAAGGCAACTAACAGTGTAATCATAGCTTTAAAAAGCTCTAAAAATTTTGCCGAAAAGAGAAAAATATCTTTGTTGCAACGTTGGAAAGAATATTGAGCAATAGACAAGAAAACAACAAAATTTCATACAACTCTGAAGACCCAAATTCACCTGCATTAGAATGCTCTCAGTGGGGAAACTTTAGTTCTGGAAAACCTCCTGCAGAAAACATTTCCACTCACATCTCTTCTTTCCTCTTTGTCATATAAATCAACATCTAACTAATCAGCCAAGTAGTAAAAATCAGAGTTAATCCCAATGCATTAAATAAGAATGCAACTGTACTGACATGCAATATTACAAGTGTGTACAGGTAGGCCTTGAATTAACATGTGGCTGCTTATTAACTATCTGAACTTGTGACAGAGCCTCCACAGGTAGTCCTTGACTTACAACCATTCACTAAATGACTGTTAAGTAACAATGGCACCTGAAAAGTGACTGATAAGTTGTTTTCAGAGTTATCACCGTTGCAGCATTCCCAGTCACATAATCAAGCTTCAGGTGCTTGACAACTGGCAGGTATTTACAATGGTTGCAATGTCCTAACCATGGCAAAGGGTCGTAAAATGGAGCACGATTCACTTAACAACTGCCTTGCTTAGCAGCAGAAATGTTGGGCTCAATCGTGGTTGTAAACTGCAATTGGCAGTTACTTCAATAACTTTAGCTTTCATTAAAGATAGTCCTCAATTTGTCAGGGGTCATTTAAAGACCACTCAAAATTACAACAGCTGGAAAGGCTGCTTTATGGACCACAAAGCACTCCTGGCCATCTTAAAACATCACTGCATCCCTCCCTCCCCAATAATTACATGACCGCATTACAGGTGCTTGGCAACCAGACTGCCAACTAGATTTACTGCTTGGCAACCAGACTGCCAACCAGAGTGACTGGCTGCCAAGTGTCCCACAACCACTTGCAGTCTGACCATTTGCAATCTTCTCTGCAGACTTCCCCAGAAAGTCGGTTAGGAAGCAGGTAGGGAAGATTGCAAAGGAAGGGGCTGAAGGAGGGCTGAGGTCCTTCTGTGGGTTGCAGAAATCTCTGTTCCTTTAGCCCCAGGAAGGATTTCTGCTTTGTGCATGGAGGGGAGGGGAAATCCTTTGGCAGGTGGCAGAAACAGAATTGAAATTCTCCCTACAGGCTTTTGAGCTGAAATTCTTTGGTAGGCAGCTCTTTCACTCTGTCCACTTAACAACCCAGGAAATGGCTGGGATTGCAGTTGCTGAATGAAGCAATCACATGGCAGCTTGCTTAACTACTGCTTCGCTCAGCAACCAATATTCTGATTCCAACTGCGGTTGTCAGTCAAGGATTACCTGTGCCCCTAGAAGCAAACACGACTAAGTTTTGAAAACTCAACACCAATTAAAAGAATAATCTTATTCGAAGATGGATTTTGACAGTCCGAGTATCACTCTCCACCCCACTCCCTGGTTCCGAGGTCAAAGCAGCTCGTAAGTAGCGCAATTTGTGGCAAGATTTATGTATTAAATAGGCATGTATTGTATATGGGCCTCTACTAAGTGAGCCAGAATGAAATGAAAAGCCAAATACAGCTTCATGGGATGTACAAGAATAAAATTAAAAAACCTATAACACAAGCTGTTCTCACTCCGAGACCACAAGACTAATCCAGAACACGCTTCATGCCAAACACAACTGCTAATTCCGGTACCACCCACTGCTCAGTACAACTAGACCAATACATCTGGTACTGTGCAGCCAATTCCCAACAAAGTCGCTATTTACCAATAATGAACAATCCCCTCTGCTATGCACTAATTCTGAATATACAAAGTACTTTGCTATCCTTATCTATTTATAACTACAACAAACTTAGAATTATTTAATCATTATAATCGTTTTCCAAATCTTGAACCAATGCCAAGATATGAAAAACTGTTTGAAAAAGCCCACTGAAAACCCAACCAAACCCAGACTCTCTAAGATGTGGGAATGTCATATCTAATGACTAACATGTGATGTTTAGGGGATAAAGACGACACAAAGCAGCCAGCTGGAAGGAAAGGCCAATTTTGGGAAAATTTACTATGTGTGCAAAGCCAAGAGAAGCAGAAAGACTAGGAGAAAAAGTTATTCGAAGACTTACCAACACATTGATATTCTCCTTCTGACTCAGTAATGACCGTACCTCCTCTATATCACGGTTAAAAATGGCTTGGACCAGAGGAGGCTACAAAAGATAGAAAACAGTAAGATTAAGTTAAGAATGGTGAAGAAAAAAAATAAACCATTACTAGCAGAAACCTACAAATCTGAGCAAAGAATTTTTAAAAATCCACCATATCCTAGATCCTTAGGCAGAAGAGGTGATGTGATTGAATCCTCAGCTATTGACTTTTAAGACCATGTCATAGCTGCTCACACAAAATAACTGGAATTCTGCATACACTCCTTACCACTGATTGTTTAAAGACCATTTGGAATTAGGATAGCCTCAGAAAGGGTGCGCTACAATCTGTAAAACACTTCCGGCCATCCTAAAATGTCAGGCCCTCTCCAGTCACATGACCATACTTCAGTCACTTGGCCACCAGCTCACATTTATGACTGATTGCAGCATCCTGTGTACACATGACTGGTTTCGGCAAAAGATACCAGTTTGGGAGAATGGCTTCACACTTACAACTGTGTGATTTGCAACCGCCATAGAAACAATTGTACAATTGGGTCCAATCACATGGGTTTATGTGGACAATCACTTATGTCTATAACGACTTACAACCAAAATTCCACGTCCAAATGCACTTGTAATTTGAAGACGAACTGCACCAGAAAGCAAATCTGCTAGTTTTTTTCTGATCATCTCGGCTTGTAATCCTTTAGTCACAAAATAACCTATACCACCATTTGATGAAAAGGGTATGATAAACAAAATGACCAGAGTATCATATGCGCAAGTTCCTTTAAGATGATGGCAGAAGAGAAAACTATTGTAGACCTTTTTGGCCTTTTTTCCACTACAGAGGTAAGCGTTCACAATCATTTTGGCAATCCCATTATTTGTGGCAACTATGTATTCTGCTCTTTTCTAATAACTTGCCTGCAAAGAAGGAATAAATGTGTTGGAGCATTGCAAAAACAACACAGCACTGATTATACTGCAGTAAAAGGCCTCAATCCTTTCTTCAAGCCAAAAGAGAAAAAAAAGAGAAAACGGAAGCTGTATGTCATGCTGATCTTTGAAGCAGACAGACATTTCGGCATAGACTTTCCTGTGCAACTTGCAAGGACCAAGGGATGTAAGGTAGGATTTTATATCTGTTGATCTGCATCATCAAGATCTGTAATAGTATGCAGGAATGACGCTGGGAGACAAGAAGGAGAGCCACAGACTAGACAACATGTAAAAGATGTCTCAGCCATAGAAGAGGGAACAGCATGGGAAATGTTTCAAAAGAAACTCTCCCTAGTTTTCCAGAAAGGGAAAGGAGAAATACTTTCAGTCATGCAAGATTCTGTTAATGTAACCTTACAATAAAAATAAAAATAGAACTAGTAGTCCTGGTTGTGCTTCTTGTCAGGTAGTCCTCGGCTTACAATCATTTGTTTAATGAATGGTTAAAAAGTGGCACTGAAAAAAAAGTGACTTATGACCGTTTTTCACACTTACAACCGTTGCAGCATCCCCATGATCACATGATCAAAATCCATGGCAACGGACTCATATTTATGATGGCTGCAGTGTCCCGGGGTTGTGGGATCACCTTTTGCGTCCTTCTAACAAGCAAAGTCAATAGGAAAGTCAGGTTCACTTGACAAATGTGTTACTTAACAACTGCAGTGATTCACTTAACAACTGTAGCAAGAAAGTTTGTACAATGGGGCAAAACGTACAACTACCTCATTTAGCAACAGAAATTTTGGGCTCAAATCACCCTTACTTGGCCTCTTAGCCCACCAGTTTATGAATCAGAAAGCCAAAAGGATCAAATTGTCAGTAAAACCTTTTTTTTTTGGTAAAGTTTTTTATTTTTAAATCTTTATACAACCATGTCACTGTGTGAACAGTGTGGTATCTGGGTATCATACCTTCAATACAAATAAATTGTTATTCATATTTATATCATTTAACCAAATTACATAATTCTAACACTATTACATATCTTCCTACCAAGTTATCATCCATCATTATTTAGTTCCACCAAAGGTCAAATTATACAATACTTCCATATGTCATTTTTATGC
>JANHFL010006817.1:137510-148938 GCA_032468155.1 Oxyrhabdium leporinum | reverse complement strand
GGAGGGGGAGAGAGGGAGGGGGAGAGGGGAAGAGAGAGAGAGAGAGAGAGAGAGAGATTATTTTTATTTTTTGTAATTGTTACTTTATGGTGTTATGCATACATATGGATTATCTCTATATACTACTACCGGTAAGAGTTGTGTTACTGTGGTGGTTTAGAAATCCACAACAACAACAAAAGACATACTTTATTGTATGCAAGTCCTACACCAAAGAGAAATGCAATCAAAGAACACAAACAAGACAACTCCCTTATCTTCCTGGCATCACTCTAACTGCAATCCTCCACACAAAAAAAGAAAAAATATATACAACAGAGAACTGTACTGAATACCCTCCTGGTCCTCCTACACATGCTCAGCACAGGCTAGTACAAGGCAGATCTAATCCCATCTGTTCATCTCATCTTCCAGAGGAGGAAAACCTTCAGCCTCTGCATCTCTTTTCAGAAAAGTCTTTCAATCCAGCTAACCTCAGGTTTATTTCCCTCCAAGTCCTTGGACACAACGACAAAAGGGAGGGAGGATAAAAGGGGAAAGATGAGTCATCCATATGGAATGCAGTGGACTCAGTATTCCTCTTTTATTTAAAAAAAATCTTTTCCTATAGAACCCATTATGCCCTACAATCTTGGGCCATGTAGTTCCTGGAGCAACTGATATGATATACTGCCCACTGTCCTTAAGGTAAATGCTGGCCACAAAAAATCTAAATTAAATGCTTATGTTTTATCAGATATGCTGAACCTGGAAAACTTCACACTAACTCTCCATCTACTATAAATCAGGTTAATCGAATAAAATATTTTAAATTCTAGACTAATGTTTTAAACCAGACAGCCAGAAAGGGCATGAGGGTGGGGGTGGAGAATCTAATGACATTATAATTTAGAAACCTAGGATTTTTCCAGGACTGAGAATTAAAAATTAACTTGCAAAATTGGCATGTAGCTAAATTAGAATTATTGTAACACACTTTCTAATTATACTGTGGAGATTATTACTCAATGCAGTTTGTATTTTAAAAAGCTACTTTCTGACTTCCAGCTCAAAGAAATGGATGAGGCAATATTTCTTATAGCCCCTTATGAACGCTATACTGTATACAAGTATTCTACAACCAATCATTTAGTGACCGGTTACAACAGTACTGAAAAGTCACATGACCATATTTCATACTTACGATTGTTGCAGCATTCCCATGGTCACGTGATCAAAATTCCAGTGCTTGGCAACTGGCATGTATTTATGACAATTGCACTGGGTTTTTTTTGGGGGGGGGTCATGTGATCACCATTGTAATCTTCCCAGCCAGCTTCCGACAAGCAAAGCCAACGGAGGATGCCAGATTCACTTAACAACTGCAGTGATTCGCTTAACAGCTATGGCAAAATGATCATAAAATGAGGCACAGCTCACTTAACAACTGCCGTGTTACTCAATTGTTAGCAACAAAAAGGGAAATACCTACCCTCTAAATATAGGGTAGATAACCTGCTGCCTTCCAGATATTTGGGGGCAGGAAAGGCAGGACACAAAATAATATAAATAGTCATACAAGGTAGATATAAACTGAGACATTGCTTCCATCTGCTGGGGGCCATGGGATACAAAGAATTAGAATCAGAAAGTTCAAGGGACAATTTATACCACTGAATCCAACCTCCTCTGTGCAGGAGTCCAGCAGATATAAAGCAATCTCAACAGATGATCATGCAGCCTCTATTTAGACATGTTCACCGAACAGAGCTCTATACTGCCTGAACATTTTTTTTTACTGTTGTCTTATTATATTCCACTTAAATCTGTTATAGCTTTATTACAATTACTTTGTATCCTGCATTTTGGGATGACAACACAGAGCAAGACCCTTCTGGTGCAACAATCCAACTGACACTTATTTCCTTCAAATTCTCCTTGTCAGATTTAAGTTTCGTGTTTTATTACCATGTTGTTTACTCTTCTTTGATCCTTCTTAGTGTAATTCCCAGAAGCACAGTATTGGGTCTGACAAGTGCAGAACGCATTAAATTATTTTCTGTGTTTTGGAAATTATACTTCTACTGATGCAGCTGAAAATTATGTCTGCCTTTTTGTACCACACTGCTGACTCACATCTGTCACATATTATTATATATTCAACTACCACTCCAAAACAAGTATCTTCCACTATATTTTTTGAACATCAAACTTCTTTTATCTAGATAAAGAGGTCTATATGTGTTTCTGTTAAAATCCCATTTCAATATTTTCCATTATAATGTAGGAAAGCAAGCCAGAGCTGCCTCTGAAGAACCTTATACCCACTGGTAACCAGAACAAGAAATCCCTTCATTACAATCCTAATAAAAACATGGTTATATGAAGCATATCTTAAAACTCAGTACACTGTAATAAAACCACATTGTAGCAAAAATGTTCATCCAAGAAAAAGAAAAAGACCCTGAAACCCAGCTGGTATTAAAATGTTTCTATTATGCACAAAGTAGAACAACACTAGAGAAGATGAACATCACTTATTTAACTATAGCTTAGTGAATAAATGGCTTGCCTTCACATAACATGTTAAACTAAAATCAAACCATATTCTAGTATGATATGTGACTGTGGTTAGTTAAACCCTGTAAAATGAGCAATTGAACACTGTGCTACACACAAACAAGACGAAGAAGATAAAAACTAGACAAGTTACAACTTCAAAGGAACACACAAAAGAAAGTCAAAGCGTTCCGTTTAGGTACCATGAAAGGAAATTGTTAACATTCAGGTACTACCACAGCCCAAAGTGATATGTGGATATTGCAAAAGAAATGATGTGAATAAACTCCCATGAAAAATGCAAATGAAAAGAAATGCAGATTATGAGAGAAACAAAGGACAGGAAATGTATGCCAGAAATGTACCAAGAAAATCACAAACATGGCAGCGGCCTGATGAGGAAAAAAATAGCAATAGCACTTAAGACTTATATACTGCTTCACAGTGCTAGCCCTCTCTATGCGGTTTACGGAGTCAGCATATTGCCCCCAACAGAGGTAAATTCTATCTTCCAAAGTGTTCAAAAACAGAAAGGGCCACCAAAACATACTTCTCTAACAGGCTGAATGTAAAAGTGCAGCTTCACCAAAAGTGTGACTAGTACTTACCCAGAAACAAATTATTTGACTGATTTAAACATGTATTTTGGGACAAGTAAAAAGCTTGAATCATGTACTGGTATCTTGCCCCATGTGAACAAAGCACTAAGAGTACCAAAAAACGAAATGTAGCAGTCCAAGGATAAAGCGGAAAGGGATGCAGCAATGGAGAATAAGGATAAAATGCAAATTTGCTGGATATGCCAGATGCACGCATGCACAAACACACAAGAGGGTTATTGCTGAAGGGAAAAACTGGAGGAGCAAGTCTTCTGTTATGCCACCACCAGTCATCTATATGCCACCTCTAGCTCCTGAAGGAAAGCCAAGACATAAAATAAATGATCTGAGAAAGATTCTGTATCTTTAAGAACTAATGCAGAATACTTTAAGCCCCACTAGGCCCAAATCCTCTTTTCCCCTCCAGTGTGATGCTAGGAGAAATTACAGAGCTTGTAAAAAATCTCCCTTTTGGGGGCCGCTGCTAAGAAAAGGACCTGCCTAGGTTGGGATGAAGTCCCCGCGCTCCAGAAACCGGAGAGCGGGGAGCAAGGAGGAAAAGAGGGGCGGAGAGGAGGAGTTCGGAGGCAGAAACGAGGGCCCAAAACAGAGGCAGGCGGTGGGAAAGGGCTGCCTGGGGGAACGGGAAAAGCAGGCGCAGCCGAGGCGCGCCGGCGAAAAGGGCGGCAAGAACTCTTTCTTCTTCGGCGGGAAACAGCAGGGCTCTCAACCCGGGCACTGACGCCGGCCTTCTTCGGAGGTTGGTAGCCATTTGGCCGGGATCAGGCCAGCCCCGCTGACTCTCGCTTGGCCCCCAGCTCCGGCTCCATCTCGAGGCCCTCGCTGCGTGCCGGAGGGAGAAGCCAGCTTGCTCCCGCTGAAACCAAGTGGGCGGCTCTGCACTAGGCCGTGCATCCCCCGGCTGGCGTAGCGGACGCGGCGGGCCAGCAAGCGAGGCAGAGAGACAGAGAGAGAGGGACGGAGGGCGGGAGAGAGAGACGAGGCCAGAGCTGGGCGCCGGGAAAAGGGTCAGGCGGAGGCGCCTTCTCCCCACGCCCGCCATACCTGGTCCGTGATGCTGAGAATCCCCATCTCCGGGCGGGGCCGCCCCCCCCTCTCAGCAGCGCCGCCGCCTTCTCCTCCGCGCTCCCGGCATCGATCGCGCTTCGGCTGCCGCGGCGCCCTCCGGCTGCTTGTGGGGCGGCGGGCGGGGAGGAACTCAGCCCGCCCACCGGAGGGAGGAAAGCAGGCCGGCCGTGGCGACGTAGCGACCCCTGCCGGGGAAGCCCGCCCAGCCGCTCCTCCGAGCCCCCAGGGACCAGGCCGGGGAGCCCCCGAAACCGGCTCTCTCTTGCAGCTGCGGTCCCGTCGCCACCCGCCGGGCCTGCGTGATTAACCAGCGGCGTTTCGGGAGTGAAGCCCAAGAGAGCCAACCCTGGTTCCGGGAAGCAGGACCACGCACGTGTGTCGTGCAAACATCTGCAGGTCCGAACCCGGGCACATAAAAAACGCCGCGTCGGAGGCTGGCGCTGCACCAGTTACGTTGGGTTGATCTTGGCCTCGAAAAGTGAAGCCCGGTAGGTTGTGGTTAATACTTGGATGGGAGACAAGGGTAGAGTGGTAAGTTTTTAAAAGTTTAAAAACAATCCGAAGCAAAGCCAGTAGCAAAAATTCCCATACCAAAATATTGTCAGAAAACTACAATAGACGTTTTCTATGAAGTTCCTGGAGTTTACCT
Source organism: Oxyrhabdium leporinum (assembly GCA_032468155.1). NCBI lineage: Eukaryota > Metazoa > Chordata > Lepidosauria > Squamata > Cyclocoridae > Oxyrhabdium > Oxyrhabdium leporinum. The sequence goes on along the minus strand of JANHFL010006817.1, from coordinate 144,063 downwards.
TGTGAGAAGTTTTATACCGTTTCCATTGTGGGGAGCCCCCACGCCCCCCTAGAGGATGATGTATTTTGGGGAATATTAAAAGAGGTAGAATTTCCCCAAAGGAGAAATGGAGAAACATGTTCTTAGAGGCAGAAAGCAGCCCCCCAGTCTTTCGTAATAGCCTACAGGAGATGCCCCATCAAGAAATCCTGGGCCAGCCTATTCACAAATAAAACACCTTCACCTCCAGCAATGGGATTACAATTTACATCCCTCCCCCATCCAGATTATAAAGACATGACCTTTTAGGGCATAATGACCTTTTAGGATATAATAGGATTAACCCACTACCATTAGAATAACAAAAGTCACCAGGCTCATTACATTGCGCAATCCCTGCAGCATTTCAGAAACACTATAAAAATCCTTGCACTCAACAAGCTAATTTGTCAGCTGCTCCAGAACTGCATGCTGTGGTTCTGCTCATCAATAAACAGAATCATTTCCACTCAGTCTCCATTTTATTTCCAGCACCTTTCTCCCAGCTTGGAAGTGAACCAGATGGATCTTTCTTTCTTCCTACACCAGGGGTGTCAAACTGGTGGCACACGGGTTAGATGCATCACATGCAGACCACGCTTACCCCAGCTTCGCAAAAGCAAAAAACACGATACATCATGATATGTTACATGATGCGATTGAGTTTGACACTTGTGTCCTACACCACTTTCCCTTAAAACATTGACAGAATCCACAATAGTCTGAGAATCAGTGTCTCCGCTAAATAATTGATAGTCAAGATGAAAAGAAATTAATCCAGTAAAAATAGCCAACAGGGAAAATCCTTTACCCAAAATTCTTCAAACTCCCAAATAAGTTACCCAGACCTACGCCACATTTCCAAGGATAAGGCCTGCAAACGCAAATAGAGTTAATTAAATTTGGTCTCCCAGTGGAACTGCATGTTCATAAGAATACAAGCCCCCCCCTCAAGTGTCACCCTAGAATCAGCACATACACACTTCCACACCCAGGAAAAGCTCCCCTATTTAACTGTCACTTTACCTCATTTCTCTTTCAAGAGTTTGCCTTTAAGCATAGTATACAAACACAAATTTGTAGTCATGAGTTGTAGAAATATGAATCACTAGTTAAAGTGGCTTTAGTAGTTTCCACTGAGAAAAATGAGAATGTGGTATCTCCATGCTCTATTGATTTAGACTAAAGAGTGTGGATGGATGGATAGATGGATGAGTGTTTAAAATATTCTGAGTTCCAAATTTTAACATTAATGGGATTAATTTCATCTGAGGCTTACTCCCTTCAGAGTGCTTAAGGTTATTTATATTTATATTCCACGTATCATTTAAGTACGCAGATTCATTGCTTATCCCTGGCCACACTATTGATTCCTTCATAAAATGGTGTTGCATGCACTGCTTTTTTAGATCATTAGATGTTTTAGAATATTTATAGCTCTTTTCTCTGAACTGGAGAATGGTTATTAAAATCATGTGTTCTGGTAAATTTGCTACTTGATCTGTGAGAAACTATCTTCCTTACATTAAGACACAAGACTCATTAGATGCTTCCTAAAACCACCAGAAACTATAAAAATGATTTTTTCCCCTCTAATCTGTTGTGTAGTTGGACAGATTAGAATTTGAAAACTGTAGAAAGGACAATTTGTATTAAAGAGTATACTTTTTTCTCTGCTCCCTGTCCATAACATCTTTAAAATATATATGACAAAAATACCATAAATCTTCAAGCTTGAAAAGAAAATTGCCTGGAAGGTGTTGCACAAATGCAGGTGGGAAAATGCCAGATATATATTAATCCTTTGCATTTTACTGGAATTGTGTTCAGTAGGGCCTGCATTCAAGTGAAAAGTTCTACTGAATATCTTCTGTGTACCCATATAGGATTTTGTGGTTAATTGAACATGATACAGATGAAAGGTCTCTACTGATTCAAATGCTGCCCACAACTCATAAAACAATCTCATAATTATTCAATAAATTAAGAACTTCCCTTTGTAATTTCTGTTCAACTCTGTACAAGCATATAATTATAACCAAGTCAGCCAATGACAAATGTTGCCCAAATATAAAATTATAGACTTCCCTTATGTTTCTTAAGGATAGGCCTCTGCTCAACATGTTTAAGAGTCTTTGATCTTCTGTCCATTTATCACTGCATAATGCAGTGATTTATCATTTATCATTCCATACTTGCTGAAATTCAAGTTAAAAAATACTGAGTTTCTGTCTTTATTAAACTTTAATATCATTAAGAGTTGCTTAAGCAATGTAGAATATTTTATTTCATTTTGATTTATTGGAATTTTGGAGAAAGTTTGGTGTGCCTTTCATTATTAGCTATTGATACTTAACAATGTTTTAGAAAGGTTGGAGAATATATTATTCCTTTGAAGTGCTACAATGCAGATAAGACTTGATCTTCATTGTGCACCTTATCCTAACTTGTGGTTGCATGTAACTGATGGTCAATATCTAAACTTCAAGTGTTATACGTAAAGAGAGCAATTACTGTTCTAAATGTACAATGGATCTTAGTACAATAAATGGTAAAAATTGCCATTAATGCCTTTTACAATGTCAGATTAGTTTTCTTAATTCCCATTTAGCATAGGCAGCACTATTTTGATTAAGGATTATGGGGACTGAAGCTATTTTTTTCAAGGTTGTGAAATGTTGTGCAGATTGCAGTAGAGGGCACTGTCCATTCTTTATTTACTTCCAGCATCATGGATCAAAATTGTCCCATATAATTACTAGTTTTACAGTTACCTTTCTTAAATCCACTCCTATCATTTTACCTGCCATGTTTGTTGAATAAGCAGACATGTCCAGGTAATGATGCTTTATCTTCATACTGTAAAAGTTTCACCCATTAATTTCTGCTAATAAAGTTATATTAGATTAACATACAGTAGCAATTACTGCTATTTAATATATAGCCAGTTTTCATGGCCATATTATATCCCTGGGAGATGAACATGTGGTCTGAATTTGGAGTCTGTCTCCGGTCTCCACCTGTTTTAAAAACAGAAGTTATTTAAAAATCAAGTGTTTATGTTTATTTTAAACACAGTGTCTGCCTAAAATATCAGGGACTATATATGCTAGAAAGGGTTATATAGGGATAGCTTTTCTTTGAGAATAGAGCCTATATTGAATCAAACCACAATCCCATCTAGTTTAACAATCTGTGTCACTCCAAAGCCAGCTGAATGCTTTTAGGAACCTAATAAGGTTGGATTAGAGAGCAGTAGCCCTCTCCAACTGATGGCTTTCAGCAATCACTGTTAAAAGCATATTGTTTTATCCTTCTGCTTTTAAAACTTATGGGTGGAATGCTCAACTAGGTTTCATGGATTGAACAACCTATGCTTCTACAACAGTAGAGGAAAGACTCTTGATTTGTTCAAACGGCAAAGCAGCCATATTAGAGGCTCATGTGAATTGTGCCCTTCATTAAATCTGGAGAGTATACAAAAGCCTGAGTCCTAGCTCAAGTCAAGCATTGTTGCTCTTGGCCATAGCTAGCATGACCTTTTCCCTCCTTTGATCTCCTCTCATAATTTGATCGTTGATGAAAAATAGAAGGAGGGAGGAATGCTATAATTTACCATTGCTTGGTAAAAGAGCTCTGAGATTTTGGAATATGGCCAAATCAGTGTCTCCATTTCCCAACCCTTGCAGACAGTCCAGAAAGGTACCTGAATACAACCAAGAAATCCAGTATGATCAGAAGGGGCAGATATTCCTCCATTCAGACCCTAGTTATGGCTATCCTTTGAAACCATGTTTCTCAACCTTAGCTGCTTAAAGATGCGTGGACCTCAACTCCCAGAATTCCCCAGCCAGCTAATTCTGGGAGTTGAAGTCCATGCATTTTCAAAGTGACTAGGACTGAACCGCAACTGAAGGGGATTCAGATGCTTCAGGGGGAAAACAATACTTTTAACCAAAATATGTATAACCGTATGCTGGTTTTCGCTCTAATCATACCCAGAATCATGACAAAAGATCACATTAGGCACATTTCCTGCCATTTAGAAAATAATCCTTGGGAATTTAGATTGTGCTTTGTTCAAGGAGGCAAAAGAACCTTATGAACCTAAAAGGGCAGCAAAATAAGCCATACATGAATTTTTGCTTCAAATACATAAAGAATAGCCAGCATAAATACTCCCCTTTTAGAATAATAGAAAAATTGCAGGGTATTGATAATTTGGAGGAATTTTGAAGATGCACTCGATGTGCTCTATACTTAACAGAAGAATAAAATATTACCCCCAAATATTTAAGATTTAAAACATTGTTTAGGTGTTCATTCACCCACCAAGCAGAGATTCTTTGGCATTGGGCAAGTATGAGAATTTTAGTTTTAGAATAATTTAGTTTCAGAACTTTCTTTTATAATCATGTAACAATATGCATATCAGATAATTTTGGAGGCTGTTGAAAAGCCTGGTAGCACCTGTTTTGGATTCACAAATTTTATTTAAAACCATAAGCTCTCACTCACTATAGTTCATTTTGTACCATGGAAATGCTTTTAAATAAAACAATATAACATTTGTTAGTCTGAAAAAGCACTATCGATTCCTGACTCCTGATGTGGGGTTACTTACCAGGGACTAACACTGGAGCCACTTTGGTGTAGTGGTTAAGGTATCAGGCTAGAAACCAGGAGACTGAATGTTAGTCCTTTAAGCACAAAACCATTGGGTGACCTTGGGCCAGTCATTCTCCCTCAGCCCTAGGAAGCAGGCAGTGAGAAACCTCTTCTGAAATCTTGTCAAGAAAATTGCAGGGGCTTTTCCAGGCAGTTACCAGGAGTCGACACTGATACACAAACAAATAAACTAAGACAATCCTACAATGCCCTTGGAAAGGGTTACTGTGTTCAATTTGAACATACTGTATACAAGACCAATGTAATCTTTACTCTCTGTGCTTTTGCCACTTCATTTCTGTATGGGTGTCTATAATCCTTGCTTATCCTTCACCCAAGTATGCACCTGAGGTAAGACTGATGCATCTTATTAATTGCACTATAGCCTAGAGGTGAACAAATTTAGGTCATAATACAAACTCATAGGTCAGATCTGAGAATTAAGAAACATCTTACCTCTGAATGCATATTTAGTGCAGGTATTTGTGAACATAAAACTCTATTCTTGATTTTCCCCTTTTCAGACTTTCAATTAATTGACAAGGTTAAGTATTAATGCATACCATAGATTTCTTAGAGTACGCTCAATTCCTATGACTTCATGATGGCCATGTAGATTTTTGGCAACAATAGAGATATGGCTCTTTATTGTCTTATTCCAGATTTTTCTTCCTAGATGAGTCTTCAATCCAGCATTTCCTCTTGTTTTCTATCTAAGTACTGACCATGGTCAACCCTACTTAGCTTTTCAAGATCAGTCTGCTCCCTAACTGAACAGTTAAACAGTAGGGATTCCAAAAAAATTGCTAATTTACTGCAAGGGTCTTTCCATATATATAGTTGATAGTACCATAAAACAATTGACATTAAGCAACTATTCTTCACTCTTTATATATATATATATATTCCTTAATGGTGGAAAAAAACATGGTCTTTAAATGGAAAAAAAGCAATATAAAATTTTTGGGCATAAGGGGGAACAATTGTGCATCAAGAGCCTTGTCTAGAAATATGAAAAGTCTAACAATCAACTTTAGTCCAGTTGCTGTACATATCTGTTTAAGACAAAGAATGTTAGGCTGGGATTGCATGTCATGCTAACCCTAGTTTATTGAATAAACCCAAATAAACTTTATGGCTCAAAATGTTAAGGCAATGATTCCCAACTTTTTCTTCACCACGTACCCCCTTTAAATACCTTTTGTGGCCATGGACCACGGCAACAGACCACCAAGACTTAAGATTTAAACCATAACATTTCTTCAAGCCTTTGCAGACCCTGTGACGACATTGTGGGTCCCCCAGTTGAGAAGCACCTTGTTAAGGTATAACATATGAAACCTAGCTGGCTTGATTTAAGATATTAAACCAAAATAAATAAACTTTATCGTGGTATAATTTTTAAAGTGTCACTAGACTTGGTTTTGTTCGTAAAAGGACTTCCTTATATCTATTCCTTTTATTAAGCATTTACTTCCAAAAACCCCCATTAATTTTGTACTTCTGTTACAAGTTATGACATCAAACATAAATTCCGCTCCAAATGAAAAAGAGCCTATACATATTACAGGTAGTCCTTGACTTACAATGGTTTGTTTAGTGACTGTTCAAAGTTAGAATAGTATTGAAAAAAGTGAATTCTCACTTTCAAGCTTACAACCATTGCAGTATCCCGCATGGCCACGTAATCAAAATTCAGATGCTTGGGAAAAAAGGCGGGGCTTATATTGCGGCGATACAACATGTCTTGTAGGAGCTCCATGAGACCGCTGAATCCAAGCTGCCGGGGGGGTGGTCCAAAACGGACCTAAATCGCCTTGTAGGGGTGATGAATGGAAAGAGCATAGTACACTGATCACGGGGAGCC
>JANHFL010006817.1:119766-137410 GCA_032468155.1 Oxyrhabdium leporinum | reverse complement strand
TTAATAACTGCAGTGATTCACTTAACAACTGTGGCAAGAAAAGTCGTAAAATGGGACGGCTCACTTAGCAACAGAAATTTTGAGTTCAAGTGTGATTGAAAGTTGAAAACCACCTGCATTGGCTTTTCACTTTAGATGTGGTAATAGGTAGAAGTGTCCCAGACATGGGTATCTTGCACAGATCTCTTGAAGACAAACTACACATTCTCTGCTGTGATGCACTCATTTAGAATGAGAGGAATGGAAGGAAATAGTTGTTTCTCAGTGTTGTGATAAAATCCTAAAATATGATTATGTTGATAGAGTGGAGGCTGAAGGAGGAATGTGTGTTATGGTTATCTTGCCATGTGACATGGCACAAGATGGCTCTTGTTGGATTTCATCAGGAATTAGTGATTCAGAGGAATTCATGGACGAGGGGTTGGAAGTTGTGGGGCTAAAACTTTTTTAAAATCCTGTTATTGAACCTATAACTTTCTATGTTTCAGTTCATCACTGAGCACTCATTCTGGAAATCTCCCAACGCAGAGTAAATTTTAGGATTTGCTTGCTATGACACATTGCAATGCATACATTGACAAAAGATCTGCTCTGAAAAGGAATTGCACATTTAATCTTTAAACAGTCAGAATTATGTACAACTGGGAAATGAGACTGAGCTGCCACAAATACAATGAACACGTTTTTTTTTTAAATGCATCTTGTAAATATAGATCTGCATTACAGATGGTGTTGGATTTAAAACTTGATTTAGTTTGGAAACCAACCTTACAAATCTTGGTTTACTTTGACTGATAAAGAAAAAAAAAAGTCATGCAAAAAAAAGGGGGTGGGGGAAATCTGAACTTAAAGTCTGAGCTGAATTGGATTTCTAGTTTGCCCAAATTTTCCATATAGTTCACCTGGTTCTCCAAGCCAACTTTACTTCAAAAGTATAATATAGGATGGGAGAGAAGCATCATGAGTCCAGAATCCTTAACTGTATTACAAAACACTCTAAGACTGGTAATACCTGCTATCATTTACACTAATAATTCTCGTAATTTCATAATTTAAATCCTACCGCTCACTCCGTCAAAGGATTTGGATACTGCCACAATCAAAAGCAGATGATTTTTTCCCCTCTGTGAAGGCTATTTATATTTTACGGGTTGCCTATTGTCCTACATTTGTTCTACATTTAAATATACAATGAAATTTTAATGATCTTCTCTGTGCCCCACTTATGTCTTATCACCTGAGTCTGAGAGTGGCATTTCAGACAGGGGTGCTGCTCACAAAAGTTTGTATCTCAATTGGATGATTAAATGTTGCCTGTGTTACCAAATTTGTGTGTCTATTTCATTTCAGAGGAGAATCTTTTCCAACCCTCCCTGAAGAAGCCAGGAAGTGAACCTAAGTTTAAATGTAAATCGTAACTGCATCACCACCCTTTCTTATAATTAGCAGTTATTGATCCCAGCTACGCAGATCATAACTGTTCACTATTATGCAAGACAGACTTTTCTGTAGACAAATTTTCACTTTATTATAAATAAGTAATATCTTAATTATTTGTCCTTATTTTTGTTAAGCCATATTATAAATGTCTAAGTATATAATGTAATTTCCTTTTGAAAACATTACAAAGGTAGTTATGGTTAATTTATGTAACAGAGTAACAGGATAACAGAGTTGAAAGGGATCTTGAAGGTCTTCTAGTCCAATCCCCTGCTCAAGCAGGAGACCCTACCATTGCAGACAAGTGTATATGTAATTATGTAAGTGTATATATAATTATATATATCCATATAAGTGTATATGTAATTACACTCTCTCAGCCCAACTCACCTCATAGGGTTATTGTCGGGAAAATAGGTTTTTTTAAATAAAAATAACAGCAGGATAAAAATACATAAAATATTGAAGTTACATATATTTTGCACCCTCACCCATGCTGTTTGATTAAAATAAAAATACCGTGCCTAATTATGCACTTGGACAGAAGTCGTGATAAATTATGCACATTCCAGGATTTATGTGTCATTAGTAGATGTGTTAATTTCACACTTTTCCCCCAGAAAACCCTCCAGTCAAACATATTTGAACCAAACTGTTCCTTGCTCTAAGAAAAATAATGTCTACCTTAGGTTGAATTTGATTCCCAAGAATCTCCTTGATATTTCTGTGCAGTTACCTTCCAATGTAGTTTACAGTTTTGGGGGGGTTCGGTGGTTTCCCGTTGTTTCACCTTTCGTACAAGCAGGTGACAATCTCTCAGATTAGAAATGTCTGCAGGGGGTTGTCAAAAAAGTCAAGAAGTAGTTGCAACGCTGTTACATGTATGCATTGCACCTTTATGGCCAACATCTTGGCATTTTTTTACTGTACCTTAAAGAACCTTTGGTTCAGATGCTAAGCAGGCTAGGCTGGTAGTTATGTGAATGAGTAGTTCTCATAGGGGTCTGACACAAATCATGATGCCAGTGGGATGATCATCCCAGCTGGCTGCTCTATTTTGTTTTAAGTGATATTTTCCAGCCCACATGGCAGAAGCCCCTTAAGCAGAAGCTCCATTCATATGGCCTTTCTCAGATCATTTTTTGTAAACCTGGGTGGTCTCAGGCTAAAAACTTGATCTTCCCAACCATTACACAAAATTGAGCAGCAGTATAATTTGAACTGACTGCCCAGCTTTTCTGTTATCAAAGCCGAGAGGCTTCAACCTCTCCAAGAGGCATGGCTCTCTATTTACTCCCCAACTTACTCAAATTACTGCTAGGCTTTTGTAACACCCTTGTTTCCATACAGTTTCAGAGCAGATCTCCCAAAAGCCCAAGGCACATCCTATGCCCCACAAGTCACCAACACACATTCTTTTATAGTGCAGGTTTTTTTTTTGTTTTTTTCCTCTTTTAGCAGCAAATCAGACAGTTTCCATATTGATTTTCTGCTTGCTGATCAGGTCCTTTACACAACATACTACAAAGAGTTATTTAGCATCAAGGCTTTGGCAGGGAATCTGTAGTAGGGTTGAAGATGCTTATTTGTGTTCATTTTTATTCTCTTTTTCCCCCTCTTGTATGCGTGTGCGCTGTCAGCAGTCTCAGATATCTATAGGAGCAGAGCAGAGCTTCCACTCCTAACTTTATCTTGGTACAGTACAACTCAAATGATCCATATCTGAAGCTGGGTTGGGTTTTTTGGTCTTTTTTGAGAATGCGTATCAAGAAAATATAAGCAGAAACTTCTTTAGCAATGTGTTGGGGGCAATATTGTGCACTCATGTCCTCAAAAAAGAGATGTCCTTCTTTTGCAGCAAGCAGAATGAGACCTTAGGCATGGCGGATTAGCTAAAACACACAGCTCTCCTGTCCAGTAGATGGGAATGTCTGGGAGATGGCTGTTGCTTTTCAAACCAGTCTAATAAGTGGTAGGACAGAAATTAGAAATCACTTTTCCTGATGATAGGGTCTGTTCTGGCCCCCTTCCTGACAGTTGTACAACACTGACTTACATATCAATGAAGAATAGCAAAATATAATTAGGCAGCTTATGACCAAACAAACTTTCAGTGATGGTTCTCAAGGGACAAGTTCTCAGTGCTGATTTTGCATAATGGCTCCCTGTTTGACTAAGGACTGTATTCATGCATTTAATAAAACCTATCACAAATTGTGCTGGGGGCTCTTGATAATTACTAGGACATGTTTATCCTTAAAGAACAAACGGCAATATACAAATTAGCTTGTGGAAGTAATGGAAATAAGAATGCTTTGAAGGATTGAAAGGAATGTAGTAGTATAGTAAATTGACTCGGTTCAAGGTTGGTTTAACCTTCCTATCTTCAATTTCTTTTGCCTAGTTTTCAACCCTATGTAAATGTGGCTTAGCCTGGAAGGAAAGAGCATGTATGCATATATAATTTAAGTTAACAGTAGTTCAGAAATGGTTTGCCATTATCTTTTCCCATTTCCCCCCCGTTTAAAGTTAGTTCACCCCTCCTTCCGCCCCTCTCACTTCCCAATCTCCTCCACAGCTGTGAGATGGCCTCCCATTCCAAACACTAACCACATGCAAGGTTTTGGAGATAAAAGCGACTTTAAAAGAAGCCAACGATCATCATAAAAAAAAAGCCCACGATTGGGAAGACGCCCGCAATCAAAAGGAAGAAAAGACGCAATTCCCACAATTCACTCGGGCGTAATCTTTAGAACCACATCTCCCACAAAGCCTTGCGCTCGCTTCCTCTCCAGCCCTTCCCCCCCCTCCCGCGCTGTGACATAGACAGGGCGACGCAATGACATTGTGACGCAAACTGGGGGTGGGGTTGGGTGAAAGTTCACGCCGGTGCCTGTCTTATTTGCTGGCGGAATTGATACGGTCGAGAGAGAGGGGCATTTTCACCTGGTCTTCCCCCCCACCCCCGCCCGGCCCTGCCCTGCCCTCCATGGCGACTCGCTGGCTCCGGGAAATTTGGCAACTGGGAGCTCGTGGAGGGCTGAGACCGAGGGCGACCGCGGCTGGCTGGTGAGCGGAGCAAGGACAGAAGAAGCCGGGGCGCCGGGAGGGGGGGGGGACGGGGACACGACATTATGGGTTAGGAACTGGGGTGAAGGACCTTCGGGAGAAAGCGAGGGGTTGGGATAGTCAGCTCAGCTCAGCCCCCCATTCAAAAGAGGGGAGCAGAGCTCGGGTTGCCCCCTTTTCTTATTGGCCGGGCTTCCTTCTTAAGGGGGTTTTTCCAGGTGGCTGGCGAGCAGATTCGGCGGTGGATCTCCCGTTCCTTAAGCCTTGCGTGTATAGGAAAAGATCGACTCATTTCTCAGTCGAGAGGCGGGGGTGGGGTGGGAAGCACCCTGGTTGTTTTTGAGATTTTTGTGTGTGTGTGTGGGAGGGGGGGTTAAAAGCATGTGACCCCTGGAAAAATGAGTGAAATTGAACAAGGATCTGGGACAGCTTGTGTAAGGAGGCTGAGTGTTTTAGGAAAGGACTACCGGGACCCAGAACACCTGTGCTCCTTGCTCTTCGTTCAGCGGGGGAATGCAAGGCATCATTGGTAGAAAGCCATCGCAGGAATAAATGGAGAGAGGCTTGGGGAAAAGCGAAATAGAGGTTAAAATGGAAAAGGGTGGCTCCCGAGTTAGAAGGCTTCGATTAGAAGAATCCTGCGGGACTTTAGGGGGAGTTACTGGTGATTACGGTGATCTGAGCCTAGGGGCAATAAAAGTGGGGCTATTGTGAGATAAGAAGTATCTGTTGATCTACTGATTGTCTTTCCCTGGATGTTGTAAGACGTTTCTATTAATAAGTGTACCTGTAATGAAGGAAGTAAATGGGAAAGATTACGCCTCTAGCAAAATAAGGGTTGGAATTTTTATAAGTAAAGAACAGTATGTATAAATGGCAACCTCTTTGCAGTTCAGGGCAACGATGCTGTCTTCTAACATGACAAGAACCTATGTGCCATTGCAATTCTAGATTATTATTTTTTTAAAAATAGTCATTCTCTGCTTGTTTTTACACTTCTGATAACTGTGGCTACTTTAGTAATGCCTTTCTGGCAGCTGTTTCAGTTTGTGTTCCTTTGATATTTTTTTTTAATTTATGCTAAATGTAAGCCTAAGAGCATGTGATTTTCATGGAACAATTTATTTAAATAAATCCCTGAGGTCTTGTTACATCTCTTGATAGAGGACTAAACAAATCTGTGGAAGGGAGCAAACCTAGTAGCTGTTAATTTTTCCCCCAAACCGAATTCATGCTTTATTCATCCATCTCTTCTTGTGTGGGTATAAAAAATGTTTTATATTGGTAAATAGTGGTGTTGGGTTGCAGAAAGTAACTAGGAATGGGTCTTTGTATCAATTTTATTGCCTTTGTGTGACTTGTAGTGTTTTGGCAGATTGCAGCAACTGACTTAGAAGCAAGGCTGAATCTGTTTGGTCTACTTGGATGGGAAACCATCAGAGAATCACAGAGCTGTAAGCTACACTGGAAAGTATAAAACTTTGTAGTAGAAAATGGTGACAAATCATTTCTGTACTATGGTCAAAGCAGCAGGATCATACCTTTTAATTTGTTAGATTTATATCCTGCCTTTCTTCTGCAAGTTCAGAGGGACATATGTGTTTATCTGTTACATGTATATTTTTGAGATCAAGGTAGCATACATAACACTCCACCCTCTATTTTCCCTCACAACAACAATCCTATGAGGTAGATTTGGCTGAGAAACATTAACTGAACCAAAGTCAGTCAATCAGCTTCACTGGTTAAGGGTGACTTGAAGCTGTGATTCCTGTCCTAATCCAACATCTTAACCATTACACCACACATATACAGTACACATCAAGCTCCATTTGAGAACATTTTCAGCTGGATCTGAAGTACTCTATGAAACATATTGAAATTGTTTTTTAATTCATGTAACTCTGGTTTATTTGAAATAGTAACAGAGAACTCAGAATGTGTGTAGTTGCTTCTGTGCTGATCTATAATTTTTGAAAAGAAAATTACTTGGGGCTTTTATCCTGCTGGCTTGGTAAAGCTTTAAAGGCCTGCCTTAGTTCCAGCAGCAACTTGAAAAAGTTTCTGAGCTTAGAAAAGGGAGCTAACTGGATAATGCTGCATTTTGCTTTTTGTTTTTTTTTTAATCTGGAAAAGGTTTGTTAGCAAACACCTGTAGATGAAATGCTATAGAGTTGGGGAAAAGCAGGTACCAACAGTCATTTCCATTGTAGACACTGACACCCTCTGTGCCCAAATGCTTGTACCTTTTGAACTTCTTCCTAATAATTGGTATTTATTTCTGCGCTAAATGAGTTTCCAAAGAGGAAGCACATTGTATGCAGTATATGTGTGACTGACTGATCATGTTTTTCAGTAGTTGTGTTAATGACTAGTAATATGCCAGAGCAAGGCTTTTTTTTATCATGCAGAGAGTTTACAGAGTCAATAGTTACAGAAACTCACATCATATTTAATCCATCCATATGCATGTTGAATTAAATTATGAAGATCCCAGTAGCCCTTTTTAGTTTTATCGTCTATGAATTAAAATGAGAAGGGCCATTTTGTTTTAGGTACAATGGCCTTCAGGCACCATAAGGACAAGGTTTGAAGTACAGTATATGGCTTTCCAGATGTTGAACTACAGGGCTATCAAACTCCCAGCCCGCTGACCAGATACATCACAGGCTAGCCACGCCCGGTTTAGCGAAGGGGAAAAAAGTCCCGATACGTCACATGACGCCACTTTGACAATGTGATTTTGACACCCCTGAACTACAGGTTCAGCTCCCCATCTGTTTAAACCAATTTTAAAGGCAGCGGGACATTGTTGTTCTTCTAGGTTCATGTGATAAGTTAAAAGGATTTTCAGGTGCATGACCTATGAGCTACCTATCCTTAGTTTCTTAGTTCCTATCAACACCCAACCACATATTCAGTCTACAGCTTGATATGTTTGAGTTTCAATTTTTCCTCTCATGTGGAATGAAATTATTTTTGTAAATTTCATAGGCCTTTCATACAATAAGAGCTAATAAATTGAATGGATTCATCTCTTTTAGAGGAGGGTTGTTCTTTTAAAATTTTGATGGATATTTTAACATTCATTTGCTGTGTTATCTCAGATCTGGAAATGAATGATCCTTACCAAGACTCATTTTCCCCAGAAATATCTTCTCAAGCATTTTAAAAAAATATCTGAAAATGAAGTGTCCAGTAACACTTTGAATACGTAATCTTTTGATGATACTGTTGCAACAATGTTTGCAAAAGACTTCCAAACAGGATTTGGTTTTGGATTTGGTTTCCCAATGAGAACATATTCCAAAGTACTATTTTTCCATATGACTTGGAACTCAGTTTTAAACTGGAATTAGTTGATCTTGAGAAGCCTTCCTAAATAATATATAGTGTAGTCATGGGAGTGAGAAACGATACACACGGCTCTTCTAATGTTTATTAGCTTCTTTTTTTTCTCTGAATATTGCAAGCGATTGTGGGGGGTTAGTTTGGAAGCACATTATGTGTGTCTAACCGGATGTGTTTGAAGAGATTTGAGATTTTTATTGGAATGATGTTAATATGTAAGTATTTAAAGTTGAAATTTTAAAAAAGTAGTAAAAGGCTTTAATTTGGGAATTTTATCAGTGCGGGGGGACGGGGACCTAGGTTAAAAAAAATGAAGCGGCAAGTATCAGGTAATATAAAGAAATAAATTTAAAATGGTCTTTTGAGATGGGCCAGAGAGAAATACATTATTATTTAAGAATTCCATGATCTTGACTTAGGTGCAAATGTTGTTTTAATTCACAATATGGTTTGTTTACTTTTGGTTTAGCAGGGCGATTGATTCCAACCACAGTTACTGTATATATGAGTCATAGGTTACACCTTGGCAATACAGATGAGCTAGGGTAATAACGGCTTATGCAACAAACTCAGACAAAAGTACAGGTAGTCCTCGATTTGCAACAGTTTCTTTAGTGACCGTTCAAAGTTACAATGGCCCTGAAAAATGTGACTTATGACTGTTTTTCACGCTTACAACCTTTGCAGCATCCCTACGGTCACGTGATCAAAAATCAGATGCTTGGCGACTGACTCACATTTATGACGGCTGCAGTGTCCCGGGGTCATGTGATCCCCTTTTGCGACCTTCTGACAAGCAAAGTCAGTAGGGAAAGCCAGAGTCACTTCACAACCACGTTACTAATTTAACAAGTGCACTGATTCACTTAACAACTGTGGTAAGAAAAGTTGTAAAATGGGGCGAAACTCACTCTTAACAACTATCTCGCTTAGCAACAGAAATTTTGGGCTCCGTTGTAGTTGTAAGTCGAGGACTACCTGTAAGCCTTAGCATGATATGTGAGTCCAGTTTCTTAAATTAGAAACCTTACTTAGATGTAGTAGCTTCCTCCACATCAGTTTTAGAAATATTTGAGCTATCCTCCGGCAGTGGCACCAAAGGTTTTGGGTATTAGGATACGTGCTTAACAATTCCTGAATGTTCATTACTCTGCAGTGTTCATGTCTTTCCCTCTGACTGTTTACTGTGCTATCCTGTTTCACTGGGGTGAGACTTCACCTTCAAGCTTAGGGTCTGGTGAAAAATCTCCAGGCAAAGCATAGATTGAGATCAGGATTCTGGATATCCACAAGTCACTGGTGCTGGTAAATGCAGCTTAGTGTCACAGTTAACTTTGTGGGGAACAAATTGACGGCATGTAAAACTAATTTCCTTCAAGCGATTATGCCAGATGAAGACATTCATCTGTGGTGTCTACAGGATTACTATTGCTTTAACTTTTTTTATGTAATGTTCCCTATTCACAATGGCTTGCTTGGCAATGTTCCCAAGTAAATGTCTTAGCTAACCCTGCCGGGCAGCTATTCTGTAATTGCCATTCTTTTTACATTCTTTTTGTCCTTGAATATGCTGCAATATGTTGTTTGTACGTCTTCTAAATGAAATACCACACCTCTTTTTGTCTTAGCTCTAGTGGCATCCATTGTACTGTAGTGTATTGCTACATTTTAATGTTTCTCCCCCTCTTCCCCCCTCCCCTTGAAAAAAGGCATTAAGGCAGCTTTTCACTTTTAGCTCTCCAGATATGTTAGGCTGCAAGTTTTATTATGCTCAGCCTGCATGTTGATGATAGAAATTGGAATCCAATGCACCTCAAGGGCACCAGATTGGAAATGGTTGTGATAAAGAAAATTTGCTGCTTTCTCATGCAAAAATTATGCAAAAATTATCGCAGACCCATCTTGCTCATGATGACATTTAGACCAAAGAAGGGGCTACAAGGACTTTTCTTCAATTCATTGGTTTTAAGCAGCCTGCAAGCTTGTTGATCCAAACAAAAGGCATTTTAAAAAAAACCTCTGGTGACGTTAAATCTGACAGGAAATCTGTCCCTCTTTTCATAGATAGGCTTTCCACTTGGCATCCTGAGTATTTACTTGTTGAAAAAAACAGCTTAGCTGCTGCTGGGGGAGGGCTCCCTGGCGATAATTATGTAAGTTAAGCTAAGCTGGCCTGCAAACAAGATAGAAGCTGGCCAACGTGGAAGGAAATGCAAAGGCTTTGCATTAGCCTGGCTGCTCATTCCTCCCAACTGAATTTGAGGAAGTCATAGAAAATCGAGGAGGAAAATTGCTACCTCTTCTTCAATTAAAGTATCAATTTAATTAAATTAATAGTTCCAGTTGGGAGTCAGCTGCTGAATGAAGGGTTTTTCGGGCAGAAAGAGCTTGCCATCCAAAAAGCAAAAGAGGTGAAGAGGCCAACATCTAAGATCCTATCCTCAGTTGCATCTAACTGCAACACAACTATATCTCAGCAATGTCTTTTTTTTCCCTATTGTATCCTCACAATTTTGGCCCCATAGAGGCAAGTCATCCTTAAAGTAGTATTCTCCCCTTTCTTTTGATACAAGGTTTGCCGTGGATTCAGTCAGGTGCACCATTCTTTCCGTGGTGCAAAGAGAGGGTCTTTGGAGATGGGATCAGCCCAGCTCCATTGGCCAATTCAGATTGGCCTAGCATGATTCTTCTACAGTCCCTAAAATCATCTTCTGGACTATTCTGCACTGGGTAGCAGACAATTCCAGTTTTTGGGAGTTGTACCTCCATGGTACAAATTGGAGTTTCTCCCTATACCTCTCAGGTTGCTGAATCTGATCTTCTGGGGTCAGCCTGAACAGCGGGTAATCAGCGGCGGCAACAGGTAGGGCTGCAAGATGAAATGAGAAGAGGAGAAGTGACTATTAATTAGTGACTTGCTCTCTGTGCCTGTTAAGGCTGCTTTTGAAAACACATTTAGCCGTCGTCTTTAACAGCACTGAACTTTTATCTGAAATTGCTCTCTGACAACAAGTTGTAAAATAAGTGGGGTGGAAGGCAGCAGCCAAGGATTTAGAGAAATGCATGTGTGATCAGATTCACTTTTCCAATTTCTGAAGGAGTGAAGGATGGTATTGGTATATACAATTTATCCTGACATTTATGACAAAATTCAGCTTGTAGTAACTATGTTGAACAACTTGTACTTTGGGGAGAAGGGCAATGTTTGCCCAATGCTATTAAGCTTAATTTTCACAAGTACAGAGAGGATAATCTGAGGAATCGCAGATATAAAGATACAAGAGCTTCAGAACCAGAAATAATGAAAGGCCCTCTGAAATTTTACAGTCCTTTTCCTCTCCCCCTCCTGCATCTCAAGAGGTAAAAGAGCATTTGCCCTTAGAAGTTAATTACTCCACAGTTGTAGCATGGGTTGTGTGTATTTCATATGATTGTGAAAGTCAACTGAAGATAAATCAGAACTTCTCTCCCCACATTATATTATCTATGAGGATGTACCCACAATGTACATGTAGGATTTCAGTCCAGGACACCATGCTAGGTCATGCTTGTAACTTACTTTACTTGCAGCTCTCTGAATCGGTGGGTGACGATCGGTAGGTTATTCAGGCTCAAAGGATGTTGAATTTAGCCTCTGGGAAAGTTTGGTAGATTTCTATTCAGGCCAGCTAATCCTGAGGATCTTTCAGTTCCAGGTATATGCCATGCTGTGGAAATCTGGTGATCCGAGACCCTCATACTATCAGCAGTCTTGATTGGGATCTCAGTGGTCAGCACAGCCGGACATTTATCAGCTTTACAGGACCTTTCATCAACAAACGGAAGGAATATTCAGAGAGGAGGATCATTGGGTGAGCTGACATGGCTTGCAGGAGGGTGATTTTGTGATGGAGGGAAAATGTACACATCTCGAATATCATTTTGCATGACCTACACAAGCATCATTTCCTTTGGTAATAATAAACTATATAGAACTCTAGGTTTTTAAGGCCAGAAATTTCACCGTCCAAAGCAACTGAAGAGGACCTAGTTCTAATGAAAGGGATAAAAACCTGTGGTATCCAAGTTATGGTCTGCCTTAATCCAGTGTCCTCTTTCCCACAGTGACCAACCAAATCTTACAGGAAGCTAAAGCAATACAGGTAATCCTCGACTTACAACAGTTGCTTTAGTGACTATTCAAAGTTACAACAGCACTTGAAAACATGACTTATGACCATTTTCACACTTATGACACTTATTATGCAGCATCGCCATGGCCATGTGATTTACATTAGTATGCTTGGCAACTGGTTCATATTTATGACGGTTTGCAGTGTCCCCAGGTCATGTGATCCCCTTTTGTGACCTTCTGACAAGCAAAGTCAATGGGGAAGCCAGATTTGCTTAACAACTGTGTTACTAGCTTGACAACTACAGTGATTCACTTATCAACTGTGACAAGAAGGGTCGTAAAATGGGGCAAAATTCACTTAACAAATGTCTCACGTAACAGTAGAAATTTTGGGCTCCATTGTGGTCCTACGTTGAGGACTACCAGTACTGTACATAATCAGCAAACTCTTGAGGAAACCGCAGGTTGTCTACTTCAACATTACAGTACCACCAATCCCCTCGTATTATCTTCCCATACATATGCAGAGCTGGAGGTGTACAATCAAGAGCCAGAAAAGGAACTGTTATGTGCAGATTTACCTAGACTGTTATTAGTTTGGATTATGCAATCAGGGATTAATTAGCTTAAATTCTTCTGCCCAGCTCATGGGAAGGGAAGAATTAACTTGGATGGCCATTTTGTTATTCTTCCCAGCTGTCTTGATACTTGGAATCTATAGATAACACACAGTGATTGTGTGGCCAGTGGCCCTTTCTAGCCTTATCTTCTATGAATATTCTCCATTTACCATATATTCATTCTGCCCAGCTTCCTCTGGAGCAATAAGGAATGTGTTATCAAAAAGAGAGCTGAACTTTGCTTGCAGCTGATAAATGATTTGGAAAGATTTTCTTTATTTGTAGCAGGCTTCTGTACTTCTGCAATCATATCCAAGATTGTGAGATCTTTTGTTAGAGCTCTTCTGCAATTTCATAAACAGGGAAAGTATTTGGGACAATTTGCTGATCAAAAGAGAGTCCCAATGACTTTCCCTCCTGCCATTACCTTCCTCCTCCATTTTTTTCTGCCTCCTTCTGTCTGTCAGTTCAGTATCAAAAATCATTGCTTTTATATTTTTTAATTTAAGTTTTTACCAGATTTTTAGAAAGTTAAAAATACAGAGTACAAAGAAAAAAACTAGAGTAAAAAGATTCTAGAAATATGTTTTAGTCATACTTTCTCCCTTTCCTTTCCATTTGTTTCCCAACAGCTGACCTAAATATTTCTACTTTTCTCATTGTTGTGCTGTGGTTACTTCTTTGAAGCTTTGCGTTGATTTTATCATACAATTTTTTAAATTTGTTCCATTTCTGTATCATATTTCAATAACCATTTATAGTTATAATAGTCCCAATAGATGTTGGGTTTGTATAAGTGCTCCAACTTCTGTATTTTTCTCAAAGTCCTTCCGCCTTTCTTGAAATCACTTTTTATCCTTCCAAGCAATTTGTAAATACACCAATCATAGTAAATTTGTACTTATGCTGAACAGTTTTCTCTATGTCTTTAGTATATACTGTATCATATATGCATAAGTAATTAAACCTTTCTCACTGTATAATAGTTGTCCTTGAAATAGGCATTTGACAATAAAGCTAATGGTGAGATTGGCAGACTTATCTTCCACATTTTTAACCAACTTTATCTTTAATAAATTATTTCAAAGCTCTTTTTTAATATAAATGCCTATAAAGTAAAAATGAATAAGATTCAGAGTTTTGCAAGACTTGGAAAGAGGAAGATATTATATTAAATACTTTACTGCCTGTCTTGAATAACAGAATGCATAAAATCTTCAAACAGCAGAATATATCAATCATAGAAGGAGCCAGGCTCTGTTCCTTATATGTTAGTTGTCTTAGATATGATGGAATCTAAGGGAATAAGTAAATGAAACATCCATCCTATTTTCTTTCGTTCTCTTCTAAAACATAAGAGTCTGGATTTGAGAATAGGAGAAGAAATGCAATTGTGAAAGTTTCCTTTATGTTCCACAGCATAATAAATATTCCAACATCCTTTGATGCACATGTGCCTGTGTCATTGTGGACATGTGCATCATTGTGGACATAACTTAAAGAGTCACTTTCTCTTTATTTGCAGTTATTCCATGCAGGAAATGTATGGTGTTGTGGCCAATGTGAATGAATATAAGGAATTTGTTCCATGGTGTAAAAAATCAACTGTGGTCTCTAAGCGAGCAGGTCATGTGAAGGCCCAGCTGGAAGTTGGATTCCCTCCTGTTGTGGAACGTTACACCTCTATTGTGACACTGGTGCAACCCCACTTGGTAAAGGTGAGTTGTGTATTTATGGACTAACCAAGCTGCTGATATTTCAGTGTTGCAATGACAAAATAATAATAAGCATTGCATAGTTAATTATCTGGTGCCTCAGATAATTTGGAGAGAGGTTTGATGAACGTGGTGGCACTGGCATGGAAAGAACACTTAAACAGAAATTAAAAATATTGAAAGTGCTCAACAGGAAGTCCTTTGCCATAAACGTGACATGTGAAGCAACATGAGGTAGACATGAGATACCTGTTTCACATGCAGGTTGGTGGGTAAATCTTTATCCAGAGCTGCTGTTATTAGAGTGATCTTGGCATTCTTGCATTTTATTGGCCTTCTCCATTTTGCTGCCCTCCATGTAGTCCAACATATCTGGAGGGCATCAGTTTGGCTAATTCATGCTGGGTGAGCTTTGCTGTCAACATGAATCTTTGCTGTTATTTCCCCCAGGCAATCTGCACTGATGGGAAGCTTTTCAATCATCTGGAGACAAGCTGGCGTTTCAGCCCTGGCATTCCAGGCTATCCTCGCACATGTACCCTGGACTTCGCAGTAAGCACATAAAGGCTAAGGGGATTCCTTACCAGCTCATTAGTTCTTGCATAAATGAGGGCTGGTGTGCGGGTCCTGCATCCATCAGGTTTTTAAAAAAGGTGGACCTTCCATACTACTGAGGAGAGTCTGTAAGATCCTACAGTAGTGGCCAAAATTGTGGAAACCTTTTGGGAAAAGTGTCTCCTTACGTATTTTATGCCATCACTACCAAACAGGGAGATCTTGGTCTCATCACTCCAAATAACATTGTCCCATTGTTCAGTGTGTCCCAATTTTGGACACTACTGTGAGAGAGTGGGTGCCATACACATCTTGGAGGATGGGTAGACTTTTCAAGAAACAGGTCTACAATATAGCTAAGGCATGCTTCTTTGTTTCCATAAGAAAACAACAGTTAATTGAGAGACTTGGAATCCACCTACTCTGCCCGGACATGCTGGGTGAGCAGAAACAACTAGAGATAGGTGGTTCTGCAGAAAATCAGGCTCTATGCCACAATGGGCTTTACAGGTAATGGCCAACATCTTGAATTGCACTAGAAGACAACTGGAAACCAATGAAGCTTGCATAGCAGCAATGATGCATGGACGTAAAAAGTTCCTGTTAGTGCTCACCTTGCTGCATTTTAAACTCTAGTCTTCAAGAGCAGCCCCATGTAGAACACATTACAAGAGAGTGAGGATCCGAAAGGTTGGGGAAAGGGTGAAAATGCCCCCTATCCACGGAGCCCAAACAACCACAGCTACTCAGGATTGAACTGAGATTTATTTATCTCCATCCAGGCATTGGTTTAGTACATTAGTGGTTTCCTCTGCTCAGCCTGGGGTTGAGCTGTATCATCTGCATTCTGATGATACCAATCTCAAACTGACAGATGACCTCACCCAAAAGTTTCATTCTAGATGCTAAACAGAAGTGGCCACCCCAAATCCCTAGCTCTTTAGCCTTGATCTAAGGATACTTCAGAAACCATCCAACCTAGCCATTCCCACCAAAGGTCAAAATGAGCATGTATCTTATCTTGTACATGTTCCTTCATAAGGTTCCATGACCTATCCCAAATTATTCCTTAACAGGAACAGCATTGCAGTAGAGAATCTGCCATTCCTTACCATTTCCCCATTGGTATTAGCTTTTTAAGGTAAGGATAAACTATGGATGATTGTCCCTTCTAGAACTGGACCAGATTGTATCCTCTGTTCCAGTGTTGATGTTTCAGTTATTAAGAGTAAGATAAATGTCTGTAGATTGGAACAAAGCAATCCTGTCAATCATACAAGTGCAATAAAATAAAGTGTTCATATATAGAGTACTGGGAGTACTCCCCTTAATTCTGTGCAGTAAATTTTGTTCAGCATCTAAGATATTATTAATGTTCAATGATTCTAAAGTATGTGCTTTTTATGTGTTCAGCCTGTCCTATCTGTCTTAATGCAGCCAACTAGAACATAGCCCATGAAAAGAATAATTCTCCCACTATCTTCAACTGCTAGGCATCATAACAGCTCACAAACCAACAAAATCCCTTCAAAGCCTCTTAAGCAAACTCCATCGTCCAACAACTAAAGAAAACAGAAAAGGAATTGCTCTGCCTTTGAATTTCATCTCCCATCTGTCACAGAGTGCAAAGGCCATGAAGGAGAAAAGGAATGTTATGTAAGATAGAAGAAAGTCCACTTCTGGGAGCTTCTTTGGACAATCTGAGATAACAGGACTTTTTGTGGCTCCTTAAAGTCTTGAGAAAACTTCCAGAGTTCACCTTCAAATTATAATCCAAAGGTAATCTTTATGTATTTATTTAATCATGTTTGTATAGCTAGTCATCTCACAAACAAGTTACTCTGGGTGACATAAAATAAAATAAAAAATGATAAATACATATAAAATAGTCATGTGGTAAATCCTGTGCACACACACCCAATCCTCTAAATCAGGAGTGTCAAACTTGCATTGTCACAGTGTTGTCACATGATGTATCATGACTTTTCCCCCTTTGCTAAACCGGGCATGGGCATGGCCAATGTGTGACGCATCCAGCCTGTGGGCCACGAGTTTGACAGCCCTGGTCTAAGTTGATTGAGAAGGATACTATGGTTGATATTGAAAGCCAGAGAAAGGACAAGTAGGGCAAGGATGGATACACAATTCCCATCTCACTAGGGATCAACCAAAAGTGCAACCAAGACTATGTCTGCTGCTAACCCAATCCTGACTGAAAGTGATTCAGATAATTCACTTCATGCAAAGTCCTCTGAAGTTGCTGTACAACCACCTTCTCAACCACCTTCCCCCCAAAAGGGAAGTGAATTATTAGATGGAAGTTATTCAATATAGTGGGGTCAAGTGATTGAAGAGGGAATGAACCAAAGTCTTCTTAAGATGTGAATGAACAACCCCCTCACTCAAAGAGGCATTAACCAATTAATCAGTGGGACAGATTTATTTATAAAATATATATCGCCACCTATTTGCACATGGCGACCAAAGGTGGCTTACAGAAATATAAAAACATCGTACATAAAAAAATAAAACTAATAGAAGAAAATAATAATAGCCTCTACCCTGCCCTAGCGACAACACATCACACAAGATTGCTTCCAGAAGTTGTAGATGTTCTGACATTGGAGGTTTTTAATAAGAGGTTGAACAAACATCTGTCTGGAAAGGGTATAGGCAGACGTGAAATCTAGCCGGTTCGCACTGGTTCAAGCGAACTGGTAGGGAAAATTTTGATTGGTTCGGAGAACCGGCAAATATCACCTCTGGCTGGCCCCGCCCCT